>PVJX010012256.1:0-50945 GCA_004027295.1 Dolichotis patagonum
AACCGGTTCTCAGGTCGACTGTTTTAATAGCACTAGTTAGCACCTACACAGAAGAAAGAAAAACAGACTGAATAATGCCAGGGACACACTGCCTCACCCATTCTGATGCTACTGGATGTCCAAATTGGAAAAGTGACAAGGAACGCGGGCTTATTCTCAGCTGTCCTTTTCTGACAAATTATAACTCTGCCGTATTGCCATATTGCCTGTAAGTGATTTGTTGACTTTTAATTAAGCAGGAAAAAGGCACGTGCCCCCAATCTTTGGAAGCTGGTTAGACGCCAGGCTAGCTTTCGAAATAAAAGTCCAAACTGAGAGACAGAGAACAAATACTGTTACAAAACTCCAGAATGAGAAGAGTAATAAAGAAATATGTCAAACTTAACTACATTCACATTGTATTCTAACTATGCTAAGATATTTAAAACTGAGACCTGTGAAGAAACAATAAAATGAATGCATTACTATATATTAAATGGCTAGCCTGGGTCTATACAAGTTGTAAATAAGAAATCCCTGAAAGAGAAATAAGGAAGGAAACAAAGATGACTACTTCACAAAGTAACCTGGCTAAATTGAACTAACCTACACCTCAGTCTCACTAAGTATCCCCCTGTTAAAAAACGGTCTCAGATTTTACAACACAATTTTGGATGAAGGATAAACAGTATGTTTGCAGCTATTTGTAAACATCAGGAACAATTTCCTATCACAGAAGTCTACGAAACTGTCAGATGTCATGGAATTGTGTGTTACGCTGATCGCCTGTGGTTAGCTCTACTGGAACCAAATGATAGTGACAGGCAACTTAGAGAGAGGACAGGTTAACACCAGCTCAGACCTTGCAACCGTGGTCAAGAGGCACAGGCCTTCTGTCCTGTGTGAGCCAGCACATGACGGCAGGGAGGGCACGCAGCAAGTGGCTCACCTCATGCCGGCAGGGAAGCAAACAGGGACAGCAGATGACCGCTCACCACTGCTCTCTCCAGTGGCACAGCCGCGCTTCCCAAATTCTTGCCATGTCTATCTCCTGAGCGTCCCACCGTCTCTCCGTGGTGGACAGATGGAGCCAAGCCTTTAACACAAGGCCCTCAGCGACTCCCAGAGGCCCAAACTCTAGCATCACCTTTTAAGCTCTTTCTAAGCTCTATGGGTCTATGAAAATAACTCTAAAAACACGAGGCTATGTTTTAACTCAAAGACATTATTAAATACTTGAAAGGAACTCACAGAATTATTGGTGTTGTAATTTTTTACAGTAACCACAAGATTCTAGAGACATTAGAAAAGGGTGATCTCATCTGGCCTTTTCATGGAAAGCTGAGGATAAGAGACAGAAACGAACATAGGAACAAGGCAGGAAAGTCGTAGCCCATTTATCTGTGTGTTCCAAAAACTATTTTGGCGAAAAGAGGCTGCACGATATCTGATTTATCCCTCCTACCGAATCAGCAAAACAGTGTTACTTTCCACAGAGTACTGAGCTCACAGAAAGTAAAGGAAGTTGTTCGGCACTACTAGTCATTCAGGACCAAAACACAGGCCAGGTGCTCGTCTCCCTCCCCTGAATCAAAGGCGCTTAAAGACCCAGAAATTCACAGGAAAATGCACTACCATTATCTTCTTATTACACCCCTTCCTGTAAAAAGAAAGATGCCAGTAATCAGCGTG
Organism: Dolichotis patagonum; assembly: GCA_004027295.1. Lineage (NCBI taxonomy): Eukaryota > Metazoa > Chordata > Mammalia > Rodentia > Caviidae > Dolichotis > Dolichotis patagonum. Next base: position 1,672 of record PVJX010012256.1, read on the forward strand.
ACTGACTTCCTGTGCTCTGCACCTTCTCTAGTGTCTCTACATTACACAGTGAAGGAAACTGGATGACTGCATCATACTTTGGTATCATCACATAGTGACACATACACACAGAGAAGTGACTCATGCACTCTCTGCCTCAGTTTCTTTATTTGAAAAGGGTAAATTGACACCTGTTCTACTACACTGAGATTGACAGGGAGGTAAAACATGATCAAAGGCTTAAGTCACTCTGTATAGTCAGTATATAATACAAATCGCTGGAAATCTCAAAGACTGTTTCTCAAATGAAAGACTGAATCCTAATTCATAGCCCAAAGTATTTTTGATGAATTTGTTACTTGTATGTTACAGCAGGTTTCACTTTATACCAGGTTTATCTACTGTCTACAAGAAGGGAGATTTCAGTGTGTCATAATATTTAATGTTATTAATATTTGCTGAACTGACATATCGACCTTTAGTTTTCTAATTACATAGAATATCTTCATGCACCATAGTAAAATACAGCCGAAAAGTTTACATCTGAAGAGAATTTTTCTTGCCTTCTTTTTAAAAAGCAAAGTTTAACAGTAATTCTTTTAAAGTTAAAATTATTCTAGGTGAAATGAGACAATACAGTCAAAATTTTATGCAATGTTGACTTTCTGGAAAGCATGGCATTCAATTCCTGTTAAATTGTTGTGCAAATAAACATTTTGAAACTAGGCCACATCCTGCACGGTGCTCGCCAAAAATGAAAATTTCAAAATCCAAACCGGTGGTCCACTCCCCCAGCACACACCAAAGTCATCTCACGTTTTATCCAGCCAGTGTAAAAGTGACGATGAAGAATTGAAAAGAGGATATTTTCAAAATAGAAAGTGAGAATGAAGTAAATCTGATTAAGCTGACACTAAACCCGACAGAGACGACTCTATCACACAAATCACGAGCAGCTGCAAGGACACCGAGCCGTGCAGGAGACGAACTTCGGCAGGTGAACATCGCAGTGTTCCGAACGGAAACCCCTGCCCTGCACACACGCTGGGATCAGGGTGCCAGGTGCCAGGAGTCTCTCTGCGCCAGTGTGAGAATGGGAAATGGTGCTCTTTCGCTCTCCTCATCACAAGGATGATAATACATAAAATATTAACTGTAATCACCTACACCTGGACTGGTGGAACCGCCTCATCGTGCCATTTCTACAACTGTAAAAATGGCGCCTGACCAGTTTCATTGGCAATGTTTCTACCACTGGTGACTCCTTATATAGTATTATTGCTTCGCACCTTAGCAGGCAACTTTGATCAAGATAACTGGTACAAAGAACAATATTAAAGAGGCTTGGATTCTATTCATAGGCTTTTAAAAATGTATTTTTATTTTTAATTGAGACTTAGTAGTTAGACACATTTATGGAATGTGGCATTTCAATACATGCCCATACTGTGTAATGATCAGATCCATATAATTGATCCACCTGTCAGGACATTTCTTTGTGTTTAGCCATAAGCTTTTGTATTTACTTTTGTGTCTAACATTTCCTGTATTATGCACACATTTTTCTTTCTCAGAAACTATAGTACCATCCCTGTCTTTATCACACATATTTATTTCCAGGAACAATCTCAGATGCTGGGAAGTACATGTTTAAAAAAGTCAGACCACCCTTAGGGCCAGCCCCATGTCCCACGCCTAAGGCTATTATTCTTCCTGTCACAGCACTCTCAAAGTGCAAAGATCACGGACACTAGAGTGTTGGGTATGCACATTCCTCTCTGTCAACTATTCTCTGGGTGCACAGAAGTTGCAAAATCTCATTTTACCAGCCTTGGCATCACTGTTGGGGATTTTAGAGCAATCTCACTGTCCATGTGTACAATACTAGGCCCAAGAGAGAAGACAATTAGCATTGGGTCCAGGGTTCCGGGTGTGGCAGGAGATTGGCAATGCAGGTTGAGAGGGCCATATGAGCTCACATGATAGTCTCCTGGTGCTGAAAGGAGTCTAAACAGGAAGACAGAAAGACCAGCTTGTGGACCAAAACTAGAGGTCTGACTCTGCAGTGCATAGGCTCAGCTGGGCCAACCCCATTGAGTTGAAAGTTGCCCAGAGTATTGGTGACTCACAGGTCTGGGAATGTCACAGAGTAGGACTTTGTATCTGGTCCCTTGGCCCTTCCTCTCTGTCACTGTTCCCCTTCTCTGATTCCTGGTTGCCACAAGCTAAACCTCTTTGCTCCCCAACACGTCCACCATGATGTTGCTGCCTTGCAGCCTGCTACCATGGACAGAAGCTCCTGAAACGTGGGCTAAATTAAACCTCCCCTTCTTTTGCGAGTTGACTTTTGTGTCTCAGTGATGGGAAGATAGCTGATACAGACTCCTATGTGAAACTAACTCTAAGGCTTCCGAAAGTTCTAGATGATCTGTCATTGTAAATCTCTATTGTTAAGACAAGAGACAGATCATGCATAATTTGACACCTTCTTAGCTTGATTTAGAACTTGAACTATATAGATTTACAGTACCCATTTGCATTTGTCTCAGGCTATGCAAATTTAGGCATTAGCTTAAATGAAGAAATGCGTTATACCTGCATAAATATTTTCACTCACAGAATACATCAGGATGCTGCTTTTTCCTCTTCAACATATCAAAATTTAACATTTCTCTCAGAATTTTAAATGACTCAGAAGAGCAAAATGCTCAAAAGAAGTTTAAATACTACCCTAGTTGCTTTTTCCTCTATTGTGCACTGCACATTTCTCTCTCTGCCCCAAGACTGTAGCATGTTCTCTGCTATATTTGCATGGACATCTCCATTGTACCTAGTCCTTCGAGTCAGTGGGAGTCTTGAACTTAAATGAGCTCCACGGGACCTGAAGTAAATTAAAAACAGATTCAACAGAAGTAATTTTAGACACTAAACTGTTAAGTTCCATATAAATCACTTAAGTAAACTGGGTCAGAGAAAATATCTTTTCCTTAATGACTGACTGATCTAATATTTTTGAGAGCCCAAAATATCCCCAGAGCTAAGAGACTTATGACATTACCCTCTCGGGGGCTCCATTCTGGGGCAGGAATGACCTTGTGATCATCACACACTCACAAACTGAAGCCGTGTGGTTTATGACAAGCATAATTCAAGCCCAAGCATCATGTTGGTTGAAGGTATCTTTCATCAGTCCATGTACTGGATTATGTAAAACCAACTGGATGAATAATTAAGTCTTCTAACAATTTAGTACCTTCAAAACTGCCTCTGCATCCTCTATCAAAGAATACAGTCTAAAATTGTTTTTAGGTTTTCTGAGTCATTTTATTTATTTCACATTTGGAATTGTTACTTATAAAGAGTACTGAATAAAGGCAAGCGGCAAATAAGAGATTACAAGTAGTAACAGAGACTAACAACATAGTCTATCCAGGATAGAGATCTAAAAATGTCACATACACGTTAAATATTTGAAGGCTTAGAGAGAAGTGCTACTTTCAAAACAAGTTTCACTAAAAACATGCAATTCTTCTTTGACTACATTGGGATAATTAGATTACTGAAAACGGGACCAGTGTTTTCCAGATAGTCACTGACTATCAGCAAAAGAATGGAGATAACTCCAGCCGTCTTTAAAGGAGGGTTTCTTCATAGTCCAGGACGTCTGTCACTGAGAAGGTCAGTTTATGTCGATAACGAGGTCCTGTGATTCGCAGCCAGTAAATTCCCATGAAAAGGGATATGATCGATTCTCCATATTCCAGAGTCTAAATTTTCCACTTTTGGTTTACTTAGGAATTTTTCACTTTTGTCTTTGCCTCATTTGGCCTCATTTAACAAACATGTGTTTGTCTTTGTGACGAGCCCTATTGAAAGTCCATGAGGAAAATGGAAATTAACATTATCCAGCCTTTTGTATGAAAGACAGCCCAAAAGAAAGTTGGAAAGGAAGTTATGATGTAAATCACTTATTAATTCAATTTCCAGGGGTTCCTCTGAAAAGGCAGGATTAATGTAGGGAGTCACGGGAGAGGAAGGTGAAAAATACAAACCCAATGCAAACACTGATGTTCTAAAAGAGTCCTGACCCTCTATTCATCAAAGCACCCCTCCAGGACACAATGGCAACTATTCCTGAGAGACCACCTTGCTTTCTGGCTTAGAAAAATGAACTGGTTTAGAAAAGGGCAAGGGAAGTGCACAAAATACAGCTTACCAAAAAAGGACAGAGTAAAAATGTGCTCTACGTACTTTCTAAAAAGTAATGCTACAGAAAAACGAAAGTGCTTCAGAACCACAAGATGAATTTCTCACTGATCAAATCTGGACCCACTCAATTCTTCCTCATGGCAGTTAGGAAACCGCTGACAGACTAGTGATGACAAATCTTGCAGCAGAGCTGGTTATGGACTGCAGCGTTAAATAAAACCCCACGTGGTCATTCTTCTGGAACAGACAAGTGACCCTGGCATCCTGTGAATGCTGTGTGATCTCAGCACCTAGCCTTAATTGGTTTAGGACTCAACATGAAATTTTTCAATGCTATCATCCGTAAGAGTCTGACATTCAAAAGAATTTAATGAGAAAATAAGAGTTCCTTCTGGATCCTAAGTTAACAAGACTCTCCTGAACTTGGTTGACCTAACTTGAGCACTGATGAGAACACAGATAAAGCCGCTTCTCATTTCTGGGCTTAACCTTTAATCTGGAGGAGGTGGAGCTGATGAACACATCTACAGGTTTATACTATTAAAAAAACTTTGATCAAATATAAGGTCAGTTTCTCCAATAAAACCTCAACATAGATAGGAAAACAAATGTGAAAAACTGCAAATGCAGTCATCATAAATACGCCTTAAATCTGTTTCAAATGATTCTAAAATTCAAATTTGTCCTGGAAGAACAATATACCCTGATTTATTTTTAAGAACAATAGAAACACCTACTGTGTCAGGTTAATATCTGTATCTTGCAATGAAATGTACATAAAAATATGTTTCTAAATATGTTTTTATATTATTAAACCTTGAACTTTCTTTTGCCAATTAAACCATAGTCAGTAGATTAAAATGTGCTTTTACAAAACTTAGTACTTAAATAATATTTGTATAGTTAAGCTTTTAATTTTTTTCTCATTTAAATTACTCACCTTGGCAAGGCTTCTCTGAGATAGCTAATATTATGCCCTATTTTAAATGCTATAAATAGAACTAGCCTAGCCTGAAAACCTGGATTTTATATAGCTGAATTTTGATACTAAATGTTTTGCATACTGTTAAAATCAGAACAACAGAAGCTATGAATGTGCCCTAGCCCTATTTCTTTCCTCATATATCTCATAGGGAAAATAAAACTATTGCTAAGACTACTAAAAAATAGAAAAAATGATCATTTATTCCATTTTGTAAACTGCCTAATAAAACTATTTAACAGGTAACATATCACAACACACATCATTAAAATTATGGAAGTAAAATAACGAATAGAAATCACTGAAATTAGTTTGCAAAACATGTCCAAAGTGACTTTTTCTGGAAATTTCCCTAATACTAATAGAAATACCATGGGCTAGAAATGCTACAGGGACACTGTGGGGGGAGAGGTAATGAAAAAGCCAAGGCCCACTGTTTCCACAAGGGAAAGACAATAAATAACCGGAAAGAAATATGTGAATTAAGAATATTTAATGGTAAATGAAAGAGTAATGCGTTCACTCAGGGCATGATGCAAGGGGAAAACTTAGTTGCCTAATGGTCTAGCTAGAGAATAAAGCAGAGGCCAGGACCTGGTGGGAAGGAAATGCACGGTGGATTCAGAATGGTTTGATCCGGGCCAGGCTGAAGAGGAGGAATCGGTGCTTACTTCCAATCCAGCCTTTAAGCTGGTAGGTTATTAATATGAGGACTTAAAATGAAACAAATTGGTTTAAAAAGTGAAGATAAGTCAGTGGAGTTCAGAAATGTGAACTGTGAGATGAATTCCAATCTATCCCTGGACATTACCGAGAAGGAAATGGAATAATTAACACTGCATAGCCAGCAAGGTTTAACAAGGGCAAAAATTTATTTCATTCAACACAGCTTTTACCACACAGGTGAATCTGGAGTACTTCAGCTATGAAACCAAAGAGATCCCGCTACAGAAGTTCAAACAAAACCATGCTCAGAAACAACAGTGGTGTAATTTACACATTTTTGAACAATTACCAGTGCCTGTGTGTGCGAGTGCGTGCGTGCGTGTGTGTGTGTGTGTGTGTGTGTGGAGTAGCATTAATCAGCTGTCTCCAGAACTAAAAAATTTAAAGCAGCATTCTTTCAAGCAGTGTAAGTAGGAACCGAACTAAGGTGCCAACAATGTAAAAATATTCTCAGAGATAGTCAGCAATTGAAATATCGGCTACAGATTTAACCTTTGTTTCTTCTTTTCTCTTTTATTTCCCTTTGCCTTCTCTGTAGTATATGCAGTGGCTTGCTACCAGTTCTTGAGAACTCAAAAGTTACGATACCAAAGGCTGCTATACAAACACGGGCTTGGGAACTAAATAAAGTGGATGATTTCCGGATAAATTTAACAAGATTTAAGAAAGGCACTCTCACCATGCATAACATCCTGAGGCAAGTGTGAAAAGGCTTTTACGTCACAAGGGACCGGCCTGCTCTAACACAGCATGGCGCGGCCAGAATCCCTAAGTACCTCAGTCCTTGCTGTGGAGATGGCACAGGAGGTGTGGATCACCCAGGATTTCCCTGTGTGTCTAAGGTCAGTTTAATCACTGTGACATCTCATTTCTTTTCCTCATTAAAACAAAGATAACATGTCTAATAAAAGGCTTCTAAGAAATCAATTTTAAAATTTTGATACAAATTAGACATAGTAAGATATCAAAACACTCTTCTTAAAATATCAGACAAGCAGAATTGAAATCATAATTCAAAAGTAAAGCAAATAGAAAAATAATAGGGATGTAGAAATTTGGGAGGTACTATTATACTGTTGTCAAAATTAAAACATGAAGTCACTAGTAGTGATAACCCTAATAGCTCTAGGCAGTGCTTATCATGTACAGGAACGGTACTAAAAGTTTTCTAAAGCTTTTTCCAAAGTGTTTCCCCATAATTTAATCAAATTTGATATGTTTAAATTAGAATTATTTACACATAATAAAATTTGATAATCTGACCATGTTAAATTACAGGGCTAGGCATCTTCAATATTTGAATTGTCTTTTAATCCGAGATATGATTAGAGGTCAGGAGTAATTAAAGAATGAGCAGCAAGTAAAGCGAGAGAAGGCAGAAGAGACCTCTAACGCCACCCAGCCAGGCCAGGCACATTCCGTGTGGACTGTGGATTGGCAGTCACATGGGTTATGCGGAGTCACTTGGTGTTATGGTGCCAGAGCCTTCTCTCTCCTGTGTAGAGAACCACGTGGGTGGAAATGTGTAAACACAGGGATGCCCGGGAGGAGGACCACCTGCCCCGCTGTGTCACATGACCTGCACATGACCTGTCACATGACCTGCATGTGAGAAGCAGCTGAGGAGCTGGCCATAATTGTAATTATAATTACAATTGTAATTATCTTGTGAGCATTCCCAACAGGCTTCCTGGTCGCCTGTATACTTTATAGGGTTTGTACCACTCTCTCATCTAATGTTGTGAAAAAAACATCTCTGCTATGGATTACAAACTGGTGGTCAATGTAACACCAACTGGATTAAATCAGTATGGTGCTGAGTGTATATGGCCCACCTGAGGAAATCTGCCAGCATACATAGAGACGTGCAGAAGAACGAGGCGTTGTGGGTTCTCCTACGTGTTGCTGTTTGAGCTGTTGGTTCTCCTGGAGGAGATCGTCATGCTGGCTTCCCCAAGGTGAGTTTGGCTCACTGGAGGAGCACGGGACCTTGTTGGTGAGAGTGACTGTGGTTCACTTTGGGGGAGCTCTGGTCGTTACATCACTTCCTGGCTCCAGAGGGGAAGATGTGTACTGTTTAATCTCCAGGAGAAGCTTGTCACGCTGGCCTCCTGATATGAACTTAGCTGTTCTCATTGTAGGAGGAGCTCAGGACCTCCTTGTAGCTGAGGATGGCTGTGGTGCTTTTCAGGGGAGCCCTGGTCCTCATTTTGTGTGTGACTTCTTGGCTCCAGTGTAGAACCCTCAGCCTACTGGCACAGCTCCTTCACCCCGCTGGCATAGACTTTCTGGCTTCCACTGCTGACCTTTGGGCCTTCCCAGCAGATCAGTAAAACACACTGGCGTGAGTCCTTCTTGTGGACTCTAGACCTCCAGCTGGACTCGTGGGAGGCACTGTCATGGGCTCTAGGTCTTCAGCTGGACTCACGCAGGACACTGCTGTGGGATGCAGGCCCTTGGCTAAATATTCTGGTCTTTAGTGTTGTGAACAAACTTCCTGCACTTTATTGCATTTAACTCTGGGTGACCATCATAAAATAGTATTATAAACTCTGTGTCCTGATTGTACTTGTTCTCCTCACAACCTGACTACAACAATCTCCAACTGAGTGGATCAACTGTAAAACTAAAAATTTTGAATGAATGTCAAAGACAAATGAATGGACACACTATGTATTTACATAAATGACGATCTGAATTTGGGTAAGTTTTCAGTTTTGCTTAAAATTGCTTTTAGCTGAAAAAAGCTGCTAACAACTTGTACACATTCAGATTCCCTGTGATAAAATAATCCAAAAGTGATAATGGATAGTTACTAACATTGACCAGCGATTTACCTGTGGTTCTTCCCTGGGTATCCTGGCCGTCCTGAGGAGGGGGAAAGACTGGCTCTCGGTCTGCGCATTAGGGAGCTAGTCTATGGAATGAGTGGGCTTTTATTCCAGTAGTGTTTGCCAGGTTGCACACTCGACCTTCTGGGCACTTGCAGTGCATGGCAGGTTACACTCTCCTCCAGATCTCAACCTCTGAGGTAGGCAGATTGCGGCCCTGAAGACGCCTATGTCCCAAACTCTGTAACTCGGAATGTGGTTAGGTTACACAGCAGAGGAGGAAGATGGGGACTAACAAGCTAGCCTTAAAACAGGAGAGTACCCTGGAAAATACAAAGTGGGGCCATGTAATCCCTGGAGTCCCTAAAGATGCAAAGAAGAATGGAAGAGATCCAAGTGACACACTGGGCTGGAAATCTCTGCCTGGAGCTGCTGGCTTTGAAGGTGGGGTGGGGGCAGAAACCAAGGACAACAAGCAGACTCCGGAATCTAGGAAAGACTAGGACAGGGATGTCCTGTGCTCTTTACCAAGGAACACGGGCCTGCGGCTCCCTGCCTTTCGCCTAGTGAGACACGTTCTGAATGTCTGACTTAAAAACTGCAAGGTAAATTTTTCTTGTTTCACAGCTCTCAGTACGTAGTAATTTGTTACTGCAGAATTAGGAAAGTAAAATGATCTCTTTCTTCACTAATCAGTAGGTAGGGAAAAAGCTCTTCTTTGGATTCATGACTGGGGCTTCCATTCCCAGTACCACTGCTAGCTCTCCAACAGGAAACACACTGTGCCACATTTATACAGTTTTAAATCAGGATCGTTTAAAATTAAATATCAACATTTACTTCAAAAAAGCTAAAAAAAACTTAATTGATATATTATTCATTCCAGAATGCAGATATTTATTTCCTAATCTACACATCTATATACCTGGAAAATGCTACCTGAATAAAAGCCCACTCATTCCATAAATTAGCTCTGTATTTTTCCTTGACTTACTGGAATACCGACAGTTAAAAGAAAACCTAATCTTTTAAGTGACATTGATTACTGTGAGGTGACGTCCTACAGCAGTATCTCCAGAAGTCGTAGGGACTTGCTTTATTCTCCTGCAATGCATTTTGTAAGGATTTAAAATTGGGAGCATGTGTAGAACACACACTGTGAGTCTAGGCAGAAGAGACGTCTTCTTCCACAGAACCAGCGGCGCGATCACTGGGCTTCTGACCTGCAGCACTGCTCTGAAGCTGCTGCAGGCCAGGTCGGGGTCTCATGTGTTCATCTGCTCCCCTCAGCAGCAGGCGGTTCCCTGCCATCACATGGGGGCACACAATCTTCATGGCAGTCCCTGGCCTTCCTCTCGTAGGGCTGGTCTTTGACTCTTTTTTAGTTACTGTAGCACTTTCCCTTTGTTGCCCAGTGACCAAGACGTGTAAGAGTCTCACAGACGTGGTCCTGATTTTGAGTAAGAACCAGTAGACATGGGCCTAGCTTTGGATTCCTAGGTTGGACTTAGGCTCTGCCACCCATGTCTCAATGTCCTCATCTATATCTTGAAGAGATCTTGACAGCCCTTACACAATCTGAAATGCTTGCTCCCAAAAGCTCAAAGAAACCTGTCCAGCTCTACCTTTCAGACTTATGGTCCTAAGGAGACTGCCACATAGAGAGGCTTATTTCACTGCTGGCTTAGGCACGAGGTGCCAATGGAGGAAGGATTATCCTAGGAATGAATGAAGCCCTAATGAAAGAATTTCTGAACACAGTGAGATGCTGGAGACATTTCTTTTCAAAGTAGCCATCTGGAAGGGAAGCACACAACAGCTTCTCAGCAATGGTCGTGACACAACTGTAATAAGGTGATTTTCCTATTGAAAAACCTGAACTTAATCAAAAACACAAGCATAGACAAGGACCAGATGAGTCTATATTTGAAAAGAACTTTCCACGCAGCTCCAATGTTTTGTACAGTTTTAAGTCTCCAAGGTCTCACACAGATATATTTAGTTCCCAAGTGATTCTTACTTTCCATCCTGCTCTGTCAACAAAGGGAGAGATTTTTCTTTATGTCCACTATGGAGCACAATGGAACATCTTGCCCAGGGATTTTTAACAGCCAAGCTGAAAAGCACTGGGATCCTTTGTGGATTCATCTCAGCCCCTTCTGATCCCCCTAAGCCATCACAGCAAGCACAGTGACTACACTGGCACAGACACACCTGTACACAGCTGACCTGAGTGAGGAGGACCAGACTCTCCTTCCACGACGACACCTCAGAAGTGCACACAAGAAGAAAGCAGCCAGCTGCACCTCCTAAGCCTCATCTGTCGACTGGCTCTGGACCAAGTCTTTCTGTCAGTTCTTCCTTCTTTCATCCTTCCCCCAGATCGGTGCTATTTACTTCTTACCTTCTTTCATGTCCTCGGCAAAATTCCTTCCTACTTGCCCCAGCTATTCCTCAGCCAACGTCTCTTTGGAATATTTTCCATGTTGAAACACTCTTCCTGCCAACACCCAATCTCTCCGGCAGTGGAAACACACAGGATCCACGTGGGTACCAGCGGCAGTTACTCCATCAGCAATCCATCCATGCATTCCACTTGTTGACCCTTGATGTTCCTGCTGCTGATGGTGCAACAGCCGGATAGAGCAGCCTCTACTCAGAGAAACCTGGCACATCCTCGTGGGGAGAAGTCCCTTGTGAGAACACATTGTGACAGAGAGTAACAACTTTCCCAAGTCATCAGAGGAGAGAACGGCTATCACCCTGCCAAGAGTTGGCAAAAGCTTTCATAGGAAGCTGTAAGGAACCCTGCTTTGAATTCTCTGGTTTACCACTTCCTGGTGCAGTCACAGGACTGTATCAGAGTTGGCTGGATCCATAGTGTCTGATGTTGGGATTAGAGGGTGTGATGAGCAAGTCAGTCCACTGATTGGTTTGGCTTATTTCTGGCTAGGTTTAATGGTGTGAGTGTCACACTCACCCTGGGGCAGGTAGCCTGCGCACAATGTAAGAGACAGTCTTGTTTCTCCTTTGCTGCTTGCTTTTGCTCTCTTCTACCACTGTGAACTGTTTCTCCTCTGCCACATTTCTCTGCCAAACCACCCTACGTTGCAGCCAAGTAATTATGGACTGAAACCTCTACAAACTGTGAACTAAATAAACCTTTATCTTTGGGGGGCAGATATTTTGTCTTAGCAACAAGAGAAAAGAAACTAAGACAACCACGACCAATTCAGGTGAACAATGATGCCTGTTAGGTTATGGTGTCTGCTCAATAGCACCTGTCAAACAATGTGTACATTGTGGGTGCTCAATAAATGCACATTTTAACTCTACAGGGGCATCACAGAACAAATGGGTTTCTGCAGTGCTTGACCTTCCTCCTGCAAGTCATTTCCTCCTTCTCAGATCTCCTTCATTTTTTAAGAAATATTTTTTGCCACCTGAGTAGATGGCTGATGTCAACCAAGATGAGACACACAGAAAAGAGTGGGCAAGTTCTGTTTATTTAGGTCAGACAGGTCGGCAACCTGGTCACAGTCTGGGCTGAGACATGTGACTCCTGTGTTTCCATGTGGAGTCTCACTCAGGACCAGAGATGCCAGGCTCAGTATGAGCCAGCTATTCTGCAAATGGATGAACCTGCTTTCAAAGATTCCAGAGGACAGAGGATCACCAGTTCAGGATCATAGGGCATCTCTGAATATGGAAAACAATGCCTTCTAAATCCTTCAGGTTAATAGATCTCTAATATTTACATCTTTGGACATCTATTTATATAAATATGCATTTACTGAATAACTGCTACCTTAAGAGTTATGGCCCATAAAAAAATGAAAAGTGCCCTTATTTTGATTAGAAATAACTATTTCCCTGCCCCATCACCAAACTTTTCCTCTTTCCAATGGCTGCCCCATTGTGCTTCTCTAATATTTCTTCTGTGATTTTACTAAGTGCTTATTTTTAGGTAATATCTCCCATGCCCACCGTCAGTTCCTTGAAGGAAGGATCTACACGCACCTTGACTTTTCTGCACATCCTGGCAGAGGGGCTATACCTGAATGAATTTCAAAGGTCAGGAAACAGAGACATTGAGTTTAAATGATGTGGACAAGATCCTAAGGACGCTCACTGTATTTTCCTTTTTACAAGCCTTGCACTCAGGAAACAACAGATGACAGATCTAAGAAGAGGGTCAGAGAACGTGGCCTCCCTTTTGCTCACCGCTCTTCCACAGCCTGTGTAAGAAAATGCTACACGTTCATGAGATGTAAAAAACTGACTCAAAGTAAGAGAGTGGCGTGTCTTTTTCTCCTCACCGGGTCAGTTTTCTTTGCCAGCAGAGGCCCATTCTGTGCTGTGTCCAGTCACAGGACCAGGGAGCCCACAGAAGGTGGCCGGGAAGAGCAGGAGCTGCGGGCAGTATACAGTCACAGGAGCCTGCACCTCCGCTGCTGGACCCAGCAAGAATGTATGTGCTTTCCCACTGGCACCCTGGATTTCTGAAAAGAGTTTGTCTTCAGTCTGAAGACACTATCCTCAAGATGGTTTTCTGTGAAATAAAGAGAATCCAAAGGAACGTATTTGGGAGCAGATACATTCAGAAAGGAGGCGGCAACTTGCCAGTCGGAGACCTCCAGTTGGATGTCTCCAATGCTGACAAGCCTCAGAGAGACGCACAGTTGTGATTCATGGGGGAAAAAAGGCATATTTAGGCCTCTGAAGCATAAACCAGTTTCATATTAGGTTAGTAACACAATATACTCAAAACTATTCTGCTTGTTTCCTTCCTCACCACTGGGCTGAACCTGGAAAGCTGAAAAGCAGCAGCTAGTGTGAGACAGGAGAGCAAAAACAGAATCCATCCGCTCGTGCAATCATCACAGAACACAACTGGCCCACTTGTGGGAGCGAAGAAAGGAAAAGAGAAAAACCTTACAACTCAGTGATAAAATAAAGTCCTGTGTTAGACTAGGGCACCCGACGGGAAGAAAACAGTCTGTAACGCTTAGCAGCGAGAAAAAACTAGGAGGAGAGCTGGGAGTTGGGAAGAATGGATCCGGAGGATTCGTTTCAAGGGATAATGATGAGGCATCATCAAGGTGCTCCCTGCTTCTATCTGCTGACTCTGATCTGCTCAACAGCTGGTTCCCCGGCTCGCATGGAGGCAGGTTTGCTGACAGGCCACAGTGCACTGCCTTTCCTGTGCCGCACACCAGGGAGGAGAATTTGTTCTAAAAATGATGGGAGGTTAAAAACACTTCAGAACACAGCACACAGATAAAAGATTTTGTCGTGATTGTTAAGGAAGGAAAGAAGGAAAAAGAGCAAAAGAAAAGAAGCAGGGAAAAGGAAAGAAGAGAGGGAGAGAGAGTGAACAGAAGGGAAGAAGGGAGAGAAGGGAAGGGAAAGGAAGAAACTTTTATAAGACAGCATTGAGACAATCTGGCAAATGTGAATACAGACTGGGTGTTTGAAGTTAAGAAATTCAGGCACCTAGTAATTGCTCTAAAGTACCTTGAGGTGGGTGCCTGGTGGCTCAGCGGTACAGTAGTTACCTAGCTTACAATAGGTCCTGAGTTTGATCTCCAGAGCCGCAAAACAAAAAACTGAAAATATTGCAGAGGGAGAAAAAGAGGTAAAGATATACAAAGGAAGCTGGAAAACCACTGATAATCACTGAAGCTAGGTGTTGGGTACAGAAAGAAGTGTTCTATTTTCTCTACTTTTACGTATGCTTGAATTCTCATGATAAAAATGTTAAAAACTGAGTGAGGAAGTTTTCAGACCTAAATGTTCTGACTCATTCCCATTATGTCTCTTCCACAATCTCTGACAAAACAGCCTCTCTCAAAGATCTCATCTGCATAGTCACAGTGCACCATATCCAATTAGATGTACTGTAATTTCTTTCACTATTAGGGCATGGATAAAATCTAAAATTTATTGAATTGACTAAGAAGCTGCTCCCTGTATTGGGAAAATCAGTTTCCTTCTATTCATGAAATAATAGAAAGTTCTCAAGTATCCTTTGACATAGCAGTTAAAGCTCAATTTTATGAAGGTCTCAGGTGCCATAACTTTACAACCACATTTTTTATTACGTGTCTCTGGAAGAGCATGAGAATTTGGGAAAAGTAGAAGAGGCTGTGAAGATCCATTGAGAAACTTCCCTCGAGGAAAAAACTGATGAATGGGAACTGACCATTTTTCAGGCACACCTGTATTGGACAGATCTATTTTCTCCTAGACTAAACTAATTCAGACTATCCCCCCAAAGACACACTATCATATTTGTTGTCAAATACAACATACAGAGATGTCACACTTTCATGCCTCTGAGTCTACAGTAGGTGCTGCTTAAATGAAAACCGTGCTGGCTACAGTTGTAACTGAGTTAAATCTTTCTGCATGTGCACAAAACCTTACAGAATGGGAGGCAGGCTCTGAGAAGAAAGTTCTGGAAATGATGGAATTCTCTTTTAAAAATAATGCTGATTCATAATCTTTAGGTAAAAGCAGAAAAGGATAGCTACAAAAAAGACATCAAGTATTATACATTAAAAAGTAATTCATTAAAAATTATAGAATCTCAATGCAAAGAAATTTATAGATAATTCATCCAAAATATTCATGGTATTTTACTTTTTCCATGTCCACCATACATAATAATTACCTAAGTTTCCCAAAATCTCTTTTTCAGTAAGCACAAAATGAAAATTTGGTGTGATAAGAGAATTGTATCATACTTTAATTGACAATGCTGATTTTCTTTCTTAGTCATACCCCACATAATGGTGCATCTTGATACCAATGAAATGCAGTACCTAAAAATGGGATAAAATTTACAAAGTTTAGCAAATGTATTTAGGTTAAACAAAAAATTGTTACGAAAAGTATAGATATCAAAATATGTCCTGTATGCTAAAAGATCTTGAGAGAACTAGTTGTGATTTCCTATCTTCATTCTCTGAAGCTGGAGACAAAATAACCACGCACACTGAGCTGGACAAGAGTATCCCTCTGCTGGTCACATACGGTTGCTCTAAAGTTATCTTTCCTGCCCTCAAGACTGGGAGACTGCGTAAGTCCAAGTTGTCATGAGGACTGCGGTCACTTTAGAAAAACGACAGCATATTTTAGGGCTTCTCTTGCCTGATTAGACTACACTTCTAAATACGACCCTCTGAAGTCACAATTAATAAATTCATCAAGATAAATCCTTACTTAAGCTCATTAGTTCTAGCGATGGAAAAAGAAAAGCAAAGTTCCTGTAGAGATGAGACTCTATTTCATCAAACAGTAATAAAAATAATTCATAGTCTCTACATTGTATTTTAACTGTGGTACAAAATAAAACTTAATGAACTGTTCTATCCCAGGCCCAAACAGATAAATAATGAAGTTTCCCTCAGCCACTCACTTTTGTTTAAACTTAAAATTTACTTCTAATTCATTTCACTTACTATTGAATTTTCATTCACCTGGAGCTGTCAATGCTGCTTAGAAAAATGTTTAAATAAAGTACTGAAATGAATGAGAGGGTTTATACCTCCTTTACTCAGCAACTCTTATTCTTTCCTTTGCATTTTTAATAACTTACACTTTGTGGGGGGGAATAAATCCTAAGCTGCCTACAATATTCAGTTTTTGACAGGAAGACTATTATAGTAAATATATTTATCAAAACTACTTTAAGAATGGAAGAAAAAGCTCAATTATACTGTTAAATGCATCTAAAAATCAGACAAACGTAAGGAAAAGGAGGAAAGGAAAGAAGAGAAAACACATTATTTTCCTTTATTTCCCCAAAATGGCCTAAGTAGGTGAAAAAATGTGAGAAAGTGGGCTCTAGGTTTGACTCCTCCAAATTATCACCTGGGTGATTCACTCACAAGAACATGTACATTTCTGAGCATGTCCGTTTGTCCTGCTCTTGCATATAAAGCTGTCTTTGACAATTCATTCAATATACAGAAAGGCAAGAAGATTACGACGACTGCAGATTAAGTGGTAACTTAGCTTCCTATTAACGGTATTCCTTATTAAACACTTTTCTCTAATGCTACAAATATTTCTCTTAACAGTGATGCAGCAAGAGCAAAACATTTTTTAAAAGGCTATTCGATTATTATGCTGGAAAACTGATGACATGAAAAATGAATTCATGCAAAAGACTCAAAACCATCCTAGCACGCTCCAGAAGCATGAAAAAATAAATTACTTTCCCCCTTGAATAAAATGTCCACCTCCATGCACCTGAAGATTTACTGCAGGGAATTAATCAGGGCCCACACTGGCCCAACAGCACACAGTGGGATGTCCCACTAGAACTAAAAAAGACAGCTTTGATTTTATTGCCGACAACTATCTAACCTAATTTTAGATAGCCTGAATCTTTCTGTGAGCAACTTTGAAGAAACCGTGTTCTGTTTCTATTGTCCTGAAGAGCAGAGCAAAATACGCCTGAACTGACCTTTCAACAGCTGCATTCTGCAATAATAGAAAAGGGGGAAAATTGCACATATTCGCACCCCAACACGCACCTCGTTCCCTATCTTTTCTCCGAGAATTAAGCTTCACATGCTATAATACTGGATGGATGTTACTTTCAAAGCATAACCAGCGACATTTAAATCAACTGTTACAAAACCCAGAACAGTGTGGTGCTTTCCTAGTGAGGCCCCTCTCCCTTTGTAGTCTCAGCCGGCCACAAGCCCCAAGGATTCCTTCTTACCTCCCTGACTAGATTCACTCTTAGTGTGATCTGCTGCACATGCATTTCTGTCCATTTCAATGTGATGCACTTCCTCTTGGGTCAGTGAAGAAGTGAAAAGTAAAACACAAGAGCAGAGTGCGCAGACAGGACAGTAAAAGCTGTGGGTCTCAGGGCATCAGCATTTGCAGCTCAGAAAACCTTAGGATGGGTCTAATCTATGCAAAGCCTTCAATTACACCAATGCTTTCTCTCGAATGGATGCTACCGAGGCTACAGCATCATAATGTTGTAATATCTTGTTAAGAACTCCAGACTTGAGGCAGTTTTCTTTAAATCACAAAAATCACGAGGATGCAAACCTCTATCCTGATGTCCTATGAGCCTGACCTTTTTGCTGCTTTGTCTTTACTGCATTAAAAGAGTACCATCACTTGTGGATCTGCAAAATCTCAATGTCGTGAGTCCAGGTTACGCAAAAGTGCCTGTAGGAAAGAAGGGACGCTCGGTTTACTATCCATGATCTCTAGAGTCACTGTGGTATGAGGTAAGAAATAAAATCAAACATAGTATGCATGAAAACCTCAATCAAATTAGCTACTTAAAAACTATTTAAATTTCTATTTATAATGATTTTCAGCATTGCGCAGTGTGAAATCGACGTGACAGAATAGCATAAAATGCCCATGCTATGTGACTTCAAGCCTAAGCTCCAAGGGCCATGCATTTCTGTCTCACACTGACACACAGCTTTCCTAGAAAACAGTCTGTGGGATAATATGAATCACTATGAGCAAGACTGCTAACCAAAATTTCAGGAAGGGTATTGGCTAAGAGCTAAAAGTCAGAGAAAAGTTGGAAGTAATTAATATTGAAAGCAAGAAGAGGTCATGCAAACCAGTGGAGAGGCAGGCGTTACCACGTATATTCAGGATCAGCACAAGGGTGACTTCAGAGGAGATCACCCGGTTTTGGCATGTTAAGTCCATAAAGCAGAGCTCAAAAACGCAGCAGTCATGGCTCAGTAATGTAAAAGGTCAGGAATACCAGAAGTCTGGTAACTCTGCGAACAACAGGTTAGAGATAAGCCGGAGATAAGAGGCATGATGTCAACTACAACTGAAGGAAAACAAATACTGGGGAGTGTACAGAGTCTTATTATTCTATAACGTAACTAACAAATGTGTGGATCTGGGGAAATCTAATGGCAGATTACAGTAAGGTCAGTGGAATTAGCCAAATAACTAAAAGGAACACTTTTCAAACCAAAGCCCTACAGAGTTATTCAACCAAGGCAGATCAACGGAGAAGGGTGTAAAGCAGAAGCGGATATCCAAGTCACAAGACAGACAAACCGAAAGTCATGTGCAAATTAGCGTCCACATCCCTGCATGTCTCCAAGCATGGAGGAGCCCAAGACAGAGTCCCAGAGACTCCTGGTCTACCTGGACTACATACAGTCAGTTTGGAGGTGCGCCAAGTGTTCCAAATGGAGCACTTGTAGCCTGCCTCCTGAGACAGGCTGCTGCACATCAATGAATGTCACAGGGAGGAACAGTTTATGCCCTGGGTATACCTGGGCCTGCAAAAGAATACAGGCAGAAGTTTTACATCAAACAAATAAAAACGTACTCTCGGTAAGAGGAAATTTAGCAACAAATGCACTCTCATAGGTTCACATTGATGGGTATGGAGGCACAGCCAGAAAAGCTGCTTGGAGTCAGACATAAAAATATGAATGTCTCGTCAGAGCATGGATATCTTATTAGGAGGCAATTGAGATTCCGAATGGGGAAATATATCTGATAAAAACATCGCATTGAGGAAGATGAATATGGCAGCAATATAACCTATGGACTAAAAGTAACGTGTTGCAATAATCTAGAAGTGAGGTAAAGAAGTGATGATATCCGTAACAGTAGGAACACAGTGAGTTTTGGAGTGCTGCAATTGGGACATGACAGTGGGCGGAAGAGCCAGTAAGGGAAATGTCATGAAAATGACACTTATCCATCAAGAGCGATACACATGCACAAATGCAAACATACACATGCACACAATCATACCTGACATACGCTGCAAAAGACACAGCACCTCTGGGGACGGGCGATGTCACGCTATGATACAGGGTCTTGGGACTAAGGCTCCATTAATGTCCTCCAGGTGCATGTTGATACAGCCAGCAAGGTTTTATTAAGGAAAAATACAATTTTTTGAATACTGTGTTTCTGAGACTAGAAATATCTCATACAACAATTTTGAATGTACCAAATCAAATGTCACTTCAGAAAATGAATCAGAATAATTTAGATAATTAATTTTTTTTCAAAATTAGTACTTTGACGAGCACAACCTGGCAACACAAGCCGCTGATGACAGCCACATGCAGCATCTTTCTGCTATGCTGCCCCTCCAGCGTGGTGTAATGAGCACTTAGCTACCAGCACTCCTCACTCTCCCACACCTGCTTAGAAACCCGGCCCGGGTGGAGCCCAGAGGGAACCAGCCAGCAGGCTCACAAACGTGTGGTCCTAGCTCCACTCATGCAGACCACTCAGCTGAGGTCCAAATAACCAGCCATTTGTTTTTCATAAATTTGAGGCTGATATTTTATTAGTTTTTGATTTCGGCAGAGTGAGGAGCATTAACCAGAAAAGTCACTGGAAACACAATCACCAGTGCTGACCTTCCTTACCTCAAAATATTATCTACTAATTAATAAAAGTGATGATTAACTCTAAAAGTGTCAAATAATTTACATCCGTGGCGTGTAGAACCTATCACATTTATGGTAAAGAAAAATCATTCCATATTTCTTACCAATATCTAGAAATCGTGAAGCTATTTGTATTTGAATTATTCTTCTCCATGGCTAAATACCTCCTATATTTTTCAAAATGAAACAGAATTTAAAACAATACTTGCCCTAGCTCTTTTTAAGCCCAGTACTAGTAAGTTATTTTTATTCTTTTATCACTTCAGTATTTCATCATTCTGTTTATAGCACGTTGAACCCAAAATGAATGTGTTTTATCTAGATTTTGAAATTATGTACTTTCTTTGGAGACTGTTGCTTCTAATATTATCTGTCATTCATTGTCTTTGACTACTTCTTGGTATCTGTTGTTGGTTTCTTAATGGACCAAAGCACTGAGGATTTAGAAAAGAACAGGTTCGCTTTGCATTTTGGTGAAATGGTGAGCCAAAGAGAATGACTTACAGGAAGATACCATTATTAGGTTAAATGCCAAATTGGAGATTTCCAAAAAAAAAAATGGGTGGAGAGGGGACTGGATGAAGTAGTACTAGCAAGACAGTTCTACCTTGTTTTAAAAACCCTTCATCAGAGAGGATGTACAATTAAATTCCTGAGATATGTCAGAGGGCAGGTACATCCCTGTTTTTCTTTCTTTCAAATAATTTGGGTTTTTTATTTTAAAGAGAATAAAACCAGAGGACAGAACAAAGCAGATCAGAACAGAACAATGTAAGCAACACTGCACTTTACAACAAGACAAACGGATATTAACAGTAGATACTATCACGTCTCTTTCTCCAAAACAGTTGAGCATGACTTCACATACAATATTATCTCTTTTTATCTGCAGTGTTCTCTGCTTCTCCGCCTGTCACACTATGCATTTACACAAGTGACTCCATCTCCTGTCTGCACCGCTGGCCTCACTAACGCAGTGGGCATTACTCTGAGGAAGGCAGCATACAAAAGATGCTTCCGCCAGCACTCCGCGAGGCGTCCCCTTGAAAATGCTCACAACACAGAAGGAAACATTTACATCATTTTAATGGCTATATCCTTGAGTGCCAAAACATAAAACAAACACATGTTTTCATTTCTAATCAGTAGGCATATGCCATTTATACATATGCAATATGCTGATTGCTAATTTCTGGCTTTTGTGAGTGTCTTCATATTCTTGTATTTATTTGTATCAGAACTCCTGCAGTTTTGCCAAAATTCAAACAAATGGGGACACTTCGTTGTCCAGCGGCATAGCCCACGTATCTCTGTTGCGGTAAGTGAGCCAGCTGAGTACCACGGCGACATCTGAACACTGAGTTGAAGTAAAGAAAGGGGCAGCGTGACTAAGCCCACTAAAGGAAGCAGCACTGGGCAATTCCCAAAAGTAACTGAACCACCATACTGGTTGGCTGCGTTAATCCTAATAAATACTCTACTGCTTTTTAGGCAAGAGAGGGGAATAATTCAAATCCATAAGCAAGGCTTCTAGACTAACACTGCAACAGAAATCATCCTTCCCTAGTAACTTCTCCTGGGCTTGTCAGGACACCATATTTTGTTGTATTTGAAATCCTAATCGAAACCCAAATCATGAGATATATTTTAAGGTAACCGAACATATACTTATCTATGAAATACACTTTATTGTCCAAAGACAGTTACTTTATGTAATTCAGTCATCATGGCAAATAATATATCAAAAACAAAATGCAAAATGATAGAAATGCACATTTGTCCCTTTGTAATACAGTGACAAGGTAAAGCTATGCTAAGCATTTCACACTGATGAAAAAATAAAAGGAAGCTCAACTGGATTTATAGCTTTATAACTTCAAACAGAAAGATATATAAGTCCATAAATTTGCAACTCTTCTGGCTTTTTTAATGTTTGTTTGTTTGCTAGCTTGCTTTTCAACTGCATGATTTTATTTTAGGTTTTTGCACTACAGATTGTGTTGCAGGGAATAAGGCCAGATTCTCAGGGCGCAGAAATACAGCCTGCCTCTGGGAAGGCTCAATCAGGGACTAAGCTTGGAACTGCCCAATGGCAATAAATATAGAATGCCAAGGGAGACAGCAAACCTGTGTGATGGTGAGACAAAAGAAGCCTGCTCTTGGCTTGAACGGGATTTTCTTTCATACCACAGCCAATGCCTTACACATCATTAAAGCTTTTCCAGTTTGAGTTACTTTCCTTCATTAAAAAAAACTGAATGGAAGATATGAAATAAGAAAACAGCAATACAGATATTTAAATGCACAAAGAATACACCACTGTCATCCAAAATTATTGCACTCTCTTAGTACCACATTTAGAGGCAAAGATGCATATACGTGTTTGTAGCTTTGAGAAAGCGCCTAAAGTGATTAGCAGTTGTGCTGCACATGGCCAGCACAAAAACTGTATCTACTATTTGTAAGCAGAGGATCAACTTTCACCTTCTACACTGGCAGAAATCAGGCATTCAAATTTCCACTTCAGAAATGACACAGATGCTAAGAAAGAGCCAGTAATGTACCGCACGTCCAGCATCAGATGTGATTTCAAAGTTCTCTTTTCATTGTGCAATATTAACTGTAATGAATTATTTATTACAGATTCAGCTAAGCAGAAATAACTTCAAGAAGTAATACTAAGTATTTGTTCACTGGCCCGCTTTCCACTAGTGAGTCCTGATTTGGGGAACAGAAACAAAGAAAGGAGACAACCTGAGGAGAGTCGCTGTGGGCAGACGAGTATTTCAGTGAGTAGCTCAAGTGTTACTTCTAAGAACATATGAAAGCATTTAGTTCGAGCACGTAAACTGTGTAGTTGGCACCATTCCCTCCAATAACTTAGGTAGATATCTGCTGTCTGAAGATGGCGGAGCAGAAGGAACTTTTAGCCATTCAACCAAGCAATCCTGGAGTGTGCCCTATCTTTAGACTTCCTGCTGCGTACAATTATAAATAACTGTACGGCTTATGCTTGATTTGGCTTTCGATAACTGGTGCCTGGAATTATTATATCCAATTAGCACTAGGTAGGGACACAGAGAAGTAAACAGCACCTAGGAAGAGTGAGGGATGAGGAGAGGTATTGACCAGGGTCAGGTCACTCTCACTACACGTGTTCATTTAGCCATAGTTTAACATCTCCAGTAACATCTCCGGTCCAGGCCGTAGGAATAACACTACGAGACATATTTTCCGTGAGGAATTATTGGGCTCTACTCATTAGATGGCAGCAAACAGAAGGGTGGACTTCAGAGATGAGATAGGGATTCAGGAGCCCAACACGAAGCATTCTGAGCTTTAGTTAACTGGTGAGCTTCCAGCCCTGTTCTGGACTATCTACTCTCAAAAGAAATCAACTTCTTTTATAAGTCAGTATTGGGAAGGAGGAGTCTCTGTTATTCCTGAGCACAAAGAACACTAATGTTCTTTAAGTTAAATATGTTACTATACAGAGAGATAGATACACATATAGACATAGATACAGATATAAATTTCATTAAGTCTGGTCTCTATCTTTATGTATCACGATGCTACCATTATCTTACTCTATTCTGTGTTCTCGCTTATATGACTAGAAACTGACCCAGTATTTGTCACAGTCCTGTGATACTTCTTGGGTCACACATGCAGCTAACCAACAGAGTGAGAGAGCCCGTAACCAGCGCTGGGAGAAAGGGTCCAGTGCTTATTCTCCTCTCAACACTACCAAACATTGTGAAATTATTGAACAAAAACAACAAAAGCTGCACCAGGCCAGCTCTGGGCCTGGACTTGAATGAAGGACACTGTATCATTTTAAAGAAAGAGTCTTTTCAAAGAAACACACAAATGATTGTCCAACTTATGGGGGTTAACAGCCTCGCTGAACGTTTTTCATATACATTATGCACTTTTGTCTGAATCCCAAACTGAAAGTGGATCCTGGGCTTCCTGAGATCTGAGGTTTTGGTTCCGCTGAAGCTGTCCGTGTGCACTTCTCCCGAGAGCTTCAGTCTCTGAACTCCAATATGGGAATTGTTAGACAGAACAAATAGTCAGACAATTAGGTTGATTGAACACTTTCCAAAAATGAGTACACAGATCATGAGATCAAACTCTAAGTTTATGGACTGAATCAAACTTATCTTCTTCCTCCTCTATTTTTTACTGCTCTATGCCTACTCATTTTCCTCATCAGCATTTCCATTACAGAAATTCTGAGTCCTGAATAAAAATATACACAGGACTGTCCTTCTAATATACAGCCGCAGGCCCAATCAAAGAATGATTTTTTTTTATCTCTTATAAACCTAGGAAAATTCTCATTTTCCTACATTCCCACTTTGTTTTCTTCTTAATGGATGAAGATGTGGGTCATTTATCTAGTTAAGTGTATTATTTTGGATAAATTACTACATACATATCTAGAATTGTCAATAATGCATATTATTAGTCTCTCTCTATAAATCTGTTGAACCAGGATGCAAAAGGTCAGAGTTGAACTTTATACACATTAATTTTAAAACTAGTGTCCCTTGGATTTAACCGCTTGTGACAAAATTATTTTTAAACTACAACTCTAAGCATCTAGGGAAATCTCAGTCTATATACTACAGACATAGGCAGCTGCAAATTCAAGAAATCTGTTCTTCTGTACCTTGAAGAGAAAGGCCTTCCCACTTAGTTCCCTCTTCAGAATGTGCTCTTAACTATCTTTTGAAAATGAGGTCCTTTAATGTGTGTCTCAAGGGTTCTGCAGTTAGTTTTTACTACAAAAGAAAACAGCGAATTCTTCACTTCTAGCAACTTCACTATCTTCTGACTGCAGGGCTTTATAATTAACACTAAATATTAACTTTAAATTTCAAAAGTATTATAAACTATCCCCATATATATATTCCTTGATGATACAAAAATAACTGGGAGAGTATCCAAAAACTGGGCACTGTGTAAAAGGAACAGCATGCAACCGAAAATTGATCTAGATTTCTTGTCCTTGTTAGGTTATACTGGACAAGAAATCATCTTGCTGGAAATAGAAAATTAACATTGCTTCCATTTTCCCATGGTATATCCTTTGGAAAGTATTAATATTTAAGAATACAAAGGCATCTACCTATCAATACTTTCCAGAAGTTCAATGTTTAGATAACACTTTGAGTATGTTCTAAATGAAGCTTTTTGAAACATATCTCATCAATTATAAAAACAACAGTAAGATATTACGCACTGGTAAATGGGAACTCACCTCTTTATAATTTCTATATATTCTTCAAGTCCATATAAATACGCTTGCAGCCAAATCCACATCTACAATGCTTCATAAATTACATATATTTTCTACTCACAAAAGTAATTCCCTACCTTCCATGAAACACACTGCTTAACAGAACAGCTTTCACTCTACTTTTTTTTCACTTACTTGCATTAAATCAAATTGTTATAACATATATCTTCAGCGTGGACACCAAACTATGACTTACTGACAAGTCAACAAATAAAAAAGCAATTTTGATTTCTTTGTATTTCTTAATAAAATTTACAATGTTGCTTAAAAAGATTTCGATTGCCAACCTTCAGTAGAGTTCTGTAATGTTTTGTTTTAAAAGGTAGCAACAAAGGCAAAAGAAAAGTGAAGACTTCTGTAAGTTTATCAGAAAATGTTATATTTTTCACACAAAGTTGATTCTTCTCTGGTAATAAAAATAAAATAATTTCTTGAAAACAGACTCAAAATCTACCAAATGAACAGGATTTTGCAACTGACTTTAAAAGTTGTTTTTAAAATAATGTTTATAATGTTTTTATTTATTTTCTTAACTGACACAAAGTTATTTTTATGTGTGTGGCAAAATGTACCGTTCTATTTAGAGTTCCAGTATAAAATGAAATTTTCAGCCACCTGAAAGCTATATAAAGAAAGAATATTAACCAATGAACAATATTATCAATGAACACTAGAAAAAATTAGGAAAAAACTTTATAAACAAGTTCAAAATGGAAGAAAACATGTTGCAAGATAAGCATATGAAATATTTGTTGCAAAGAATAAACGTGTAGTTATTCTAAGTTCTTATATGCCTAGAAGGACATGTTCCAGTTTAATTATTAAAATACAGTGAACTCTATAAATGTAAAGACCTACACTAAAACTCCTTGTCCTGTTACCCCTTTTTCTATTTTGTAGCGGCAAAGTTGGCTTTGCAGAACTTCTGGTTAACCTAGTCTGTGAGGACAGTGGGGAACAGTGAAAAGACCCCAAGCTCTCAAGTTAGTGTCTAAGTTAGTGCCTTCCTTACCTTCTGCTCCCACAGAGTCCTTGGGTTTATATAAAGCTTCAGAGCAAATTTATTCAAATGAGTTAAACCCCTACAGGTTTCATCAAATCCGCTGTGTAACTTGAGAATAGAGAAAAAACTATCCTTGGCCATAAAGACCCAAGGGTAAATAGAGGAAAAACAACCTCCATGCATGAGTTTCCTGACATCAGTTCCATATCCCCCATGCGGATGGCGGTGAGGGCCCCAGTCTGGGTTCCAGGTGAAACAACCTAACCTGCGGTATTACCCATGCATGCATTCGTATGTCTCATTCTGTATATTATTGAAATTGTATGCTATAGCACATACGTGCTTAAAATCACATTTTCACTTGGTACATGCACAATGTATCACAGAACTCATCAAATACAAGTCCATCTTTCTAGCTTCTCCAACACAGAACAATGGCCTCATCTATCAAGGCTGATGGAAAGAAAACTTACATCCAAATTACGTCTTAGTGTTAAAACTGGGTCCTGTATATGCTTAGGTTTTTGTCTGCCAGGCTAACGGACACCAAAATCAATAGTAAATTGCTAAGTCCAAATATTAATAAATGGTTTCTGCAGTTAAACAAAGACCAATAAGCTTGAATGTTAGCTTGAGGGAATAGCCTTTTCTTTTCTCTCCCTTTCTATGTTTGCTTTTGCCAAGCTTCACTCAGGCTGGAAATAATCATAATAATTGGAACCAGCAGAAGGAAATAGCTGATGCTGCTAGGCAAGATGAAATAAATCTGCAACTCAAGTCATACTAAATATAAGCACCGCATGAGCATTCTAGAACGAAACACCTGAGATAAGACAGCTCTTTGGAGCCAAATGCCTAAGTTTACATTTTACAAGCAGATACACTTCAGCAATGCAATATGTATAATGTAAGTGCATGCCGCTGAGGGTAAACAAATACCAGATTTATGTCAACCATGGCAGTAAGACTAACAATTTCCTAAGGGGAAGAATGAAGACAAACAAGAAACGCTTGATTTATGAGAAAAATATTCATATAAAGTGAAAATACAATTGGCTTTTAAATTCATGAAATAGTATTTCTTTAAAGTTCAGAAACCACTGAAATGGTGTGAGGGTGGTTTCAAATACTTTTAAAAAAATTCTCCTTGTCTTTTATTACAGTCCTGTTGTATTTTTAGAGTTGCAAATGATGCCCTGTGATACAATATTGAGACAGAAGAATGAGAAATATTATAACCTAAAATGCTTATGATTTCAGCATGAAACTTAGCAATTAATTTTGAACTGTTTAAGTAGTTCTAAGATGGGGAGAAGGAGAGGAATGGAATGCTATTTCTATCAGAAAATCTGAGGCTTTGGAAAGGGAACTGAACTAGGAAAGTACATTTGGGTAGTGTATCTGCCTGACGGGTAGGTTCATTAACCCTCTGGACTCGGCACTGCTCTGCTGTAGGAATACAGCACAGCAGATAAAGGCACAGACCTTAAGTTTGGCAGCTACCTCATACGGAGTCATCTGGAGCAATCTGTTTGACCTTGGTGAAGTGATGAGACTCCCTTTTAGCTTCCTCATGTTTAACCTGGATGACTAAAGATGCTTCCCTTAAAGTACTGCACAATTAGAAGTGAAGTTGAACTTTTTCTGTTTCCTTGGAATGCAGCTAAGGCTACAGATTCGAAGACAATGTAAGTTATCAATCATATTCATGGTAAAACCAGTTCAATGCCTGCACACTCAGCTGCCTAGATGAGAAGATAACATATCTGCAAAAGGAGTCTGAAAAGGATTCCTTGAAGGGAATTTTGATAGCCAATGACACGTCAACCCTACATCTCTGTTGGAGAGGAGAGAGTGCAGCATTTGCAAGGAGTCAGCCACTCACAAGGGTAGCTCCCGGAACATCTAAGTGTTGAACATTTCAAAACAAGAGTCAGCCCACGCTGACCCTCATAAGCCAAGTGTGACAGCACCCTTGGCAGAATGTGGAGACTGAAGCACATTCCCAAAGATATGTCCACCACTTGGGAAAGGGGGATCCTGAGTAGAGACCCCCGTGATAATCGGACAAAAATAATGTGGCCGCATTTTGACTAGACTGGAGGGTCAAGGATGCAGGAGGGTTATCATGGTGAGTCAGGCACTGAAGAAGGAAGCTGATGGGCTGAGGGGGCTGCAAATACAGAACCCAGTGATGTAAAGCAGTGGGTAAGAAGTTATGGCCTAAGAGTAAGTAGTCAGATGTAGAACCTATTCCTCAGTCACCCTGGCTCTCTCAATGGCAGCGACACTGCTTGGATGCTGCTAGGTAACCATTGCTTGGCAACCTGGCCTCTGACAGGACTCCTTCTACACTGAGGGTCAGGAAACACAGCCGCACACCACTAAGCCAGGTGAAGTATCACCCTTGAGTTACACAGACACCGAGTCCTTCGCACTACGCGTTCAGTGTAAGGAAGAAAAGCAACACCCAAAAAGCTAAGAAAGCCATAATTTAGAGTCATTATGAACCAAGTGTATTTCTGAACAAAATAGGCCTTCACTTACATTCTTTTTTGAAAAGAAACAACACTTTATGCAAAAACGAGTCTCATCATGGATGAGGTAAGCCACAAGCATTTTGCCAGAGATCCACTGCAGCACAGAGTGAACTCTGAGTACATTCAAACAGAAATTACTTCAATTATTTTACAGTATTTTTGAAGGATGTAGCTCTAGACAGTACTTACAATGTATGTTAATTTTGCTCACAGGTTCTAATGTACATCAGTGATGTGGCAACTTGACTTAACTGTGCAGTAGCCAGACAGCGCCCAAGCAATTCTAGGTGTGTCTATTAGGGTGGGCCAGGGTGAAATTAAAATTAAATTAGTAGCTAGGCACAGCAGTGCATACCTGTGATGCCAGCACTCTGAGAAGCGAAGGCAGAAGGGTCACAAGTTCCAACCAGTCTGGGCACCTGCCCCAAACCCTCACTCGAAATCATCAATCAAGAAAGGGCTGGGGGTGTAGCTCAGTGCAAAACCCTGGGATCACTTTCTAGAAACAGGCAAAATTAGAGCAGTATACTGAGTGAAATAAATCGTCCTCTCTAAGGTTACATGGACCACAGTCAGTTGAAAGAATAAAAATGCTTATACTCCCCCTTGGGTAGAGGAAAATTTCTCTCACCTGACTGTGGGTCACTGGCTTTTTCCCGCCTCAGACTACAACCCAAAGATCTGACTTTCCTGTTCTCCGGCTGCCAGCCTTTGGATTGGGACACACCAGGAGCTCCCCTGGGAGCCTGCTTGCTGATGCACAGAGGTTCTGGACTGCAGGGAAATGGGACCTGCTTCCATCACTCAACATGTTCTGTGAATATTTCGAAAGCAGTCCACACATTTTCAAGGTATCATTCCAGGTACTCAGGAAACAAAGGAATGAGACGTTGTCCCCGCTGTTAATAAATTCCAAGTCTAGTTTGGTTAACAACTTTTTTAACAAGTCATTGTTACAGCAGATTAAAGCAAGAATACATTTAGTTGGTTATGGACCATTAGTATCTGGATCTAATTCTCATATATCAAACCCAGATAAAGTGACACTTTCAGATATTCACACATATTAATTTATAACATCATTGTAAAACATGTACAATTCAAAATATTTCATCCTCTACGTTTTGGACCTGGAACTAAAGAGGCAACCTGCAAGAAAAATTTTAATTAAAATTTTACATCTTTAAGATGTATGATAGTACTTTGATGCAGTTTTCAAAGAGGCAGATTCTAACCATTTCTGCATGGAAATAACTGAATAATTTTACATGTTAGGAGAAAGTAACTCATTCGACACCTGCAAAGTTCTCAGCAATGAAATTTCAGTTCAACTTAAGAGAAGAGTTTGCATCTCAAGGTTACTCCAAACATGTCCTAGAATATCACAGCAATGGTCAAAGAGGAAACTCTTAAAATAGTAGCTCACAGAATCAAAAACTGCAGACTGTACATCTGCTGTGACCTTTGAACTAAGACTGAAAACACAGTGCTAATAAAAGCAGCATGCTAACAACAGAACTGTTACTATTATTTTATTGGGCTTGCTAATAAAATAGAAATGTCATTTTCAGTGCTAAACACTGACATGTTTATCTACATCTACATCTCCATGGTCTGTGTCTGTTTCTCTACCTTACGTACAACACATTAGTAAGACTCCAGTTTAAGGAGATGGGTTTACGTATTATCACAGATGTGTTTCTCCCACTATCTTTTAGCCTCCATCAGGAATATCAAGTAAGGAAATTACCTGTGAAAGCCTGTTAAGTACAGGCATTCCTCAGATTTATACTGGACACTTCTTATTCTAAGTGGCTTCTATGGGGACCAGACCTCCTCACAGGGTTGCTGCTATTACTGTACAAAGCACATTTCTCAACTCTCCTGCCTACGGATCCAACAGCTCTTGAGCTCTACGTTTGCCTGGTCTAGACCATCTGAACCTAGGAAACCCACCAGCGGCCGGCCGGGCACCTTGAGTCCATCACATTGCTAGGCACTCGCGTTCGGGCACGCTGTGTTCTCTAGGCAGTATCAATGGGGGTAAAATGAAGTAAGAAATTCTGCCAAGAACATGCAGCAGACCATCTCTAATTTAACCAGTTGTCGCCATTTCCAAGGCCTCACCTAAGCTATATTGAAACATCAGTGGTGACTACGTCATGAATATAATCGTGTTACTCATACACTCGCTCTGAGCCACGCTGCTCTCCACACCTGTCTGTTCTTTCTGCGGTCCTCAAAGATGATGACATTCTTTTTCTAGAACATCCTGAAGCCACCTCCCGGCGGACTGAATTTCAGGCCCCATAGTTAACAGCATCAGTATATACCCCATGTACTCGTCTCCTGTCAGAAATCTGAGTCATCCACGCCTCTCGCCCTTTTGACCACTATGCTCCACTCACTGAAATCTAAAATTTTACTCCCTGAACCTCTAAAATATACCGCAAGTTCATCCGGCCCCTCCATTCCCAGAACCAACGGGAGACCTTAGGCCTTGCTGATTTTCCTCCCTTTAAAACACTGCCCAAACCAATCCCAACCCCCCCCAAAAAAAACCACCCCAGGATAAAAGAAAACCCTTCCGACTGTATTTCCCCCTTTATCACACACCTTTAGTGTATAGCCATGGGCAGCATGGCATCCAGCCTTTAGGTTTCTGCAGAAGTCCTTCCCAATGCCGCCCCAAGTGTGCCTTCCGGAGAAGTCCATCACCACCACAGTCTTCTGTCCCTCTTGGTCTTGCTGGTTTGCAGTTTTCTGCACAGGCGTCCTTCTTAGAACGTTTTGTCTTACGACTTGCTCTTATGTCTGCAGTCTATGCTGCCTATCCTAAAGGATCTCAAAATCTTTTATGCTTTGACCCCTCCCCTGGCCCTTCTGTCTCCAAGTAACACAGCAATTCCCTTCAAGCTGCACTTAATGTTTTGCAAAATGTTTTCCACCCACATCATGCTCTTTGACCCTAGCTGGCCTTCTAACATAATGAGGAGCCCGAGGCTCAGAAAACGCTAATCACGCATTAGAAACCATAGCAATGGATCGAGACTCCTGCCCAATTTGTGCTCAGAGCCTGAGCACTCTTTATGTTATATTCATCTGCTGCTTCCTCTCCCTCTAGGTGCTCCCAGGGCACTGTATTCTGTCTTCCTCTACCATCTCTACCTGCAGGCATTCAAAGTCAGCTTTTTGCTTCTTTTTCCACTCACAAATTGTGGCAGGTCGGATCCGACCCTCTAATGTCCTTCTTGTGCTAACACTCAGCTGGAGTATGACCCAAAGCAAAAGGTTGTGAGAAATTGTTTCATTCCATTCATCAGCTGAAGCACCTTCATTTGCTACAATCCTTTTGAACTGCTAAGGTGAAGTGTACTTAGGTGACAAATTCAGAAACTGCAGCTCAAATGGCTTCTGTCCTCATGTACAACCTCATCCCCTCTTACCATGCATCACTTCCGGTGAAACTCTCCGTTCCCCTTACTACCCAGCAATCTCCTGAAGGAGTCGGATGTGTATTTCCATTCCTCCACTTTCTCTTCACTCTGTAACCCTCTGACATCTAGCTTTTCTGGACCACTGTCTCCATTGAAATGGCACAAAACATAGGTCACCACCACTTTTGCCAGACACCAGGGAAACACTGCCAACTGCACAGTCTGACCTCCGCTGTTGTGTTTGCCTCTGCTGACCACGCAGTCACAAGGCTGTGTGGATGACAGAGTCAATTTCTGCCCCGGAAAAACTCACCCTTTCCTCACACTTAGCTGTCACAGCATTTCTTTGTCTTTATTTTTCTTCACCGGCTCCTGTTGGACAGGCGTCTGTTCCCTAATCCATAAATTCAGCCCAGCCATCTTCTGACTAAAGTGTAAGTCAGGTACTTAGGACCTGAATTCTTTACAGGTGTCTCAAATTAAATAGATCCCAAAAGGACATGCCTTCTCCTTGGATCTGCTCTTGCCCTCTAGCCCTTTTGTGAACAACTGGGCCCACCCAGGGGAAACCAGGAAGTCAAGCCATGCCCCTTCTTTCCCACCTGCAGTCCCCTACGCTGAGGATTTTAGCATGTGTGTGTTTCCCGACACGGTACCCTCTCCTGCTGTTGCATCAC
The DNA here is from genome assembly GCA_004027295.1 of Dolichotis patagonum. NCBI lineage: Eukaryota > Metazoa > Chordata > Mammalia > Rodentia > Caviidae > Dolichotis > Dolichotis patagonum. The sequence goes on from PVJX010012256.1 coordinate 34,796, forward strand.
TGTTATAGTTCACAACCTCAAAACTGCTCCTTGATGATTATACAGGCTCCTAAGTTGTCTCCATTGCCTTTGAATCGAGTCTCTTCATTGCTAAACTGTCCTCCATGAATGCCGCTGACGCTTTTCCTCACTGGAAAAAGGCTAGATCAATCTGACCTTCCCAGTGCTCTTCTTCAAACCTCTCCACACCAGCGATCAGGCTAGCAGGGTGCTTGTGAGCACTGCTGTTGTGTGAACCCAGCCCAGCTATTACGGGGCTTCTCTGGGCTGCCATCTCCTTAATTGCAAGATGAGGTGAACAGTAGTGCTGAGAGACTGGAAGATTAAGGAACATACATTTAAAGTGCTTAGCCCGCTGCCTGACACGCAAAGCACCGCAAGGGTTCGCTGTCGAGATTCAGAACACTCCTGCCCACAGCTAACTGCCCAGCCTCACCTGTCAGTGTTCTGTATAAACTGCAGAATTAGGTACACGGAAACACCCAGGAAAATCCGTGCATTCTCCAACTCCAACGCCCGTGCTCTTTCTGTGGGAGAACTGGCCTTCTTCCTCACATGCTCACTCAAGTGTTCCTTCCTCCATAAAATGTTCCTGGAAACTCCGGGGGAGAGCAAGGGTCCTTCCCGACACAGGTCTTTGAATTAACTATTGAAATAAAAATTATGATTTATAGTAATAACCAAATATTACTATATATTAATACATACTATAAATTCTAGAACTATACACAGTAATCCTAATAACAGCAAAAGGTTATTTAGCCTACACTATATTCTAGGTCCTGGGATAAGCATATTGTAGGCATTATAACATCTCATCATATAACATGCCCAAGAGGAAGATTCTGCATTGGTATTTATTTTACCACAGGTGGAACTGATGGCTAGAGATGTAAAACACTCCTCTTCACATCCAGCATGTGGCAGTGCTTTGATGGCTCCCAGGCCTCTTTGTCCCTGAAGCTCTGTTCTCATCACTATTTTGCTGCAGTGTGATATCCTGGGGTGTGATCAGAAATTTGACACCACTGTATCATCACTATTCAGTGTGCGGCATGCACACACAGAGTGTACACATGCGTGTACACACACGATTTATGATGTGAAGGATTAGGAACTCCTAGCCCATAGGTCTCCTGTAAGGTATTGTTTTCTCATGGTGCATTCCAAAAATATCATGGAGGGTTATCTTGACATGATGGAAAGAACCTTGTTCTATCAACTTTTAACGCACGGCACAGAGACATATGATAGGATAAACTACCCAAGGGTACGGACGTTGTCTTCATGAGGTTTTATCTTTCTATAACTAGTTCCTAGATTAGTGCCTGCCTAAGTGTAGGGTACCAGTAAGCACTTGTGGAATAATTAGTAAATGATTTCTAGCCCTGAATAATTGGAGCTGGAACACTGGGAGGAGTTGCTTTATAATTGATTATATCCACTCCTGAATCAATGAAACAGACATCTGCAAACATTGTATCAGTTCAAAGTATTTCACATGGCTTTTGGTGCACATTGTTGGCATATTCTTGTAACTAATTTGCTTTTGTGATGATGTTCTGTTTTGGATAATGTTAAAGTGAATTTGAATTCCTACATATTTTATGTCAGGATAATAAAAAAAAGTATACAGAATTAAAAACAGAAATAAAATTGAATGAGGTAATGAAGAAATACCCAGACTTTGAGCTTATATAATAGGAAAATAGATTTCAATTTAGTTTCAAAATTCTTCTGTTTTTGGAAGACTTTCATTAATGGTTCCTTCAAACAATAAAATTGGAATGAAATATCTGTTTTTATACTTTTTTTATAGATCTAAAAACAATCTTTTTTTTTACTGCAAGTAGCAGAGCATGCAATCTAAATGTGCTAAGCATCTTGTGTATTATCATCTCAGTAACAGAAGCCCAGAGACAGGGCTTGCAGGCGGCCTGAGGTTGCCACAGTGCCTGCAGGAGTCTGTTCCTCTCGGTCATTCTTTGCTGCCCTTCCAGCCCCTGGCTCTTCTCCTCCTGATTACAAGATGCCTACGCTTGCTTCAGGCTTCACCTCTGTATGCAACAACTTTCACGGACAGAAAAATGAATAGCTCTTGCTTGAATCTTATTTTAAGAACTAAGAAATTTCTTAGAAAGCCCCCAAGGGAATTCGCTTTTCATTACTTAGAACAAGGTTATACACCATTTCCTTAAAAAATCACTGGCAAAGAAATGGCACTTCTGTGCTTGGTTTAGAATCCTGAGATCCATCCCCTAGGGCGGAACAGGAGCAAGATATGAAACAGCAGCGCATCAGTCAGGTAGCTAGAGAGGAAAAGAAGTGTGTGCTAGGCAGATCGCCAACCATCATGGGATTTCTAAGTCCTATCTGAAAAGATATTCAGCCAAGCAAAGTATCTCCTTAGTCAATGCCCAAGAATCAATTTCCCCAAGCCAGAAGGGTATCCAGATGTGCTCAACAATAGAGAATGAAGAAAACATTTTGGAAAGGAGATCCCTGGGTACTCAATTACAATCAGAGCTGGGCATGGTGGCACACACCTATAATCCCAACACTCGGGAGGCTGAGGCAGGAGGATCACAGTGTATTCCGGGTCAGCCTGAGCTACACAGCGAGTTCAACACCACTGTGAACTACACAGTGAGACCCTGACTAAAAAACAAAAAATGACAACTGGACAGGTATCAGACGTGCAGGTCACTACCGCACAGTAGACAGACTACAGATAATGATGTGTGGTCCAATTCAGGAAGATAGAAGGAGTATAGCCAAAGTTGTCACCATCCAGAAATGATAAACTACATTTGAGAAGGTAAATGTGTTTAAGCGAACTTATTACACAATGTATAGAAGCACAGAAGCATCACATGGCATGCCATCATTTACAGTTCTATTGTAAGGCATCAGAAATCAGTAAATAAATCAAAGATGCTAAGGGCTTTAAAAAAGCATTTTTTTTTTGTACCAGGGATGGAACTCACGACTGTGCGCTTGCAAGGCAGGCGCTTATGCTGCTGAGCTAAATCCCTAGCAAAAAGCGTTTTCTTGATTAATAATATTAGTTTAGTACATGTGGATATCAAAGATACTTTTAGTTTTACATATTTTTTATATTTGACCTAAGGTATATACGCACTCTAAAAGTTCATATGCAGTATTGCTGCCTAATAAATTTGAATTAATTTGACATTAAGAAAATTGTTTTAAAATTGAAACTTTAATGTAACTCAAAGTAAATACTCTTTATTTCTTACTTAAAATTCTCAGGATCCTTGCTAACTAAGCTCAAATTTTGTTCTTCACCTCTTCATTTATAAACTCCCTTGCAGGTATTTTAGATAAATACATCTGTTAGGCATCACTGCACTGTTTTGAAGTGCTTACTTTTTTAGAACTGAAATATACTGCATATTCATATTATTCATTTTACTCATAAAAACGTAAATCAATAGATTTAAACATGTTATCCAGACCATGTAGAACTATGCCCCTTATCCGTCTTCCTGCTTTTGCAACATATGGGACACCTAGGAAAATTATAAATCCAGCATTTGGTGATGCAACTAAAAAGTGAAATCTAAACTACTAAATGGATTTCCTATTTTCACGTCTTTGGAATTAATACATACAAAATACAGGCATCCTGGAGATTCTTGATTTCATTCTATCATTATGGTCCCCCTAACAAGGGTTAAACTATCACTCAGTTGGAAATCACTGGGCCACTCAGCCAGTTTTCCTGCTAGATATTCCACATGTGGGACGATTTTATGTGAGTGTCTTCTCTAACGTTACCACTTTGTCTTCACGTGCATACATGCTTTTATAGGGCTGATTTAAAGCCTGCACTGGACTGCAGTGTGGGCATGCATGTGTGCAAGTGTGTGCAGCCCGTGCATCCAAAGAAGCTCAAGGAATTCGCTGTGCACCAGGGTGTCTCCTACCCAGAGCTGAGGAAATCAGTGTGTTTCCAACCAAGGAATAAAGGAGGGCTAGCTGTGGGGCCGCTGCGAGGAAACAGGGAAAGTGCTTTGAGGGTTTTATCCGCAGATAGGTGAGAACGTTGCTTCCTACCTGCCCAGAGGGCAAAGCACGGCCTTCTGTTTCTGTAGGACGCATTCTTCCTCCTGAGACCAAGGTGAGATTTATTCCCTACACACCTGACCTTCTAGCAAGGAAAGGGAGATTACAGTTCATCCTACTCGGCGCTTCCGGAGGGAAGACAAGATGCCAGCGACGCTGTCAGAGACGCATGAAGCCCAAGTATTTCCCAACTTTTAAGAAGCTTCCTCTAACAGAGAGGTCCTTTAACACACTCACAGCGTACATTACGGACAGAGGCGATCTAGGCCTGGCACATCGGAACCTTTTCCCGACGATGTAGACACTTCTATCTCTGAACCCTGCTTGTGCCTTAAATATGGCTAATCAGATTTTTATGTTGGTAGCTTATCTGTGGGCTTTTTCCATTTGTTTGTTTTCTTGAGACAGGGTCTCACTATGTATTCTAGGCTGGCCTTGAACTCACTGTGTAGCCCAGGCTGGCCTCAAACTCACAGTGATCCTCCTGCCTCAGCCTCCTGAGTGGGGGGTTACAGGAATGCACCACCACACCTAGCTAATCTGTGGATTTCTACAGCACTTGTTATTCTTGTAGTCATACATATATTCCAACTAACTAGGCACCTTATTAGTCATAGCATCACAGAATTTTAGGACAAGCAACATTGCTCAGATGTAAAAGAATAATAAAGACTAAAATATACAACTTGGTTTGCACTTAGTATTTTTGCTCCAGTATTCTCTATAACCTGTTAAATGAAAATGGAAAGTGTAGTCAGTTTTTTTGTGCTACGGTTGATCCATGGGAATATAAATAATTCACTGTAGCATGTGGAAAATACGTTTATATTTTTAAAAAAACTCTTCACCATGTAGTATGAAACATACACTTTATAGCATAAAGTTAAAAATTAAATAGTTTTGTTTCTTGCTACTTCGTTGCACAGAATCGCTTAATATTCAAGGTATTTATGGAAAATCTTCTGATTTCATATATATATTTATACAGTGTTCAAGCACTAAGGTTCAACATACATATATATAAAATGTACACTGAAATATGGATATAGACATTTCTCTGAATCCAGTTAAAAGGCTCATAAAATTTCTCTACGAATTTTATCATTAGAAAAATCAATACAGAAAAAATCTTTTTACTTCAGTGTAAAAATGCCTTTCTTCCGTGAGTGAGTGTATTTGGTTATTTTTGGTTATGATGACTACCAAAGTAATGTTGGGAGTTTTTAAGTAAACCAAAACTATTCAGAAAGACACAAAACTTCACATGAATTCATGTAGTAAGTACACGGAGCACAAAATATTTCCCAGGTAAAGCAAAACACATAATCATTTCAAATAACGAAAGGAATCCAATAATCCATTTGAAGCGTCTACTCATTACCCTAACAGGTCTCCCGAAATAGATCTAGGGACACAGCTGAGTTAACATTCACCTGTAAAAAAAAAACTTACTGTGTTTACCACAGTGGTCAACACTATGGATGAGCCCCAACACAAAGCCTTAAAGTTACAACAATAATGTCAAAATGGCACTCTTTTAAGAGTTCATAAGACATCGACAAAATGAAGTAACTGTCAACAATGGTATAAAGAGTACATTTGCAAGAGACTCATCTCTATGCAAGTCTTTGAGTAATTATATAAATTCAGCATTTATGAATTTCTTACTAAATTATCTATGTAACATAATTTACTTTTTTAAGGAAATAACACATCTGTACTCACTGGAGGTGGAAGAGAACTGAAATGGAATGTGATAATAACTTTTCAAAAGTGACAATACTAAGAAAGCTGAAGGTACAGTTACATGGCTCTTGCTGTGATAAAAAGCCAGAGTACAGCTGAGAAAGATTTTTGAAAATTTTCTGACAGTACAACTTTAAGATGGACGTTTCTATTGAATTCTAAGATGTGATTAATCCAACTAAAATTACCAGGGTGCTAGGCGTGAAATACTGTTGGTTGTATGATCTTGTAAACAGTGTTCATATAGAAAATTACTTATATTAAGCTATTTTTATTTTCAAAAATGCAAACTATACTTCTTGCTGACTTTGATGTATTTTTACTTTAATACATTTTTTACTCTGACCACTTATTATGTAGTTGTTTTATTTTTGATCTCCTTTATGAGAAGCACTATTTGTAGCTAAGAAGTTAAGAATTATAAATACATTTCTGAGCTTAATGAATACTAGTAAAATTTCTACGCCTGTCAAGCTTAGAGTAAACAATTCAAAATACTCACCAATTGTTGAGAAGGAAAGATATAACCATAAAAGAAATAAATTACAGGGAAAAAATAAACTATATCTAAAGTCTAAAATGTATCTGAAATAGCATATCTTGACACAAAAAGGTAGATTCAATAAAAGGTGAAAATATGTTCTGTATTTAATGGCATTGCTTTTCAAAGAAATGCTTTTCAAACACAGGACTCATTTTATTCTGCAGAACAAAACCTCAGGAATACAACTTGCAAATTACTTATGCTATTAGTCCATCATCACATATTTTTAATACCGACTAAGAGTAAAATAAATACCTTGAAAATAAAAAGTATTTCATCATGTCTTTAATTCAAAATGATTAATGTGTTTAGCATAAAATTTGTTAATGTCTACCAAATGCTGCCTATCTGCCTGGTATTAATTGATGTAAATATATGAATTATTTACCATTCTTAAAGTCACAGTAGCGTGTCTGATTCAGTGACTTGCTTAGAGAGCAGGCATGAAGGAGTCTGCTCAGGAGAGGGCACGCCTTACCACTTCTCCATCCTACTTCCCAAGGCTAAGGACCCTGCCAAGGTTTGTTGTGGGTTTGAAAGTTACGCTTCAACTCCAGGCAATCTGAGATGTCAAATGTGCAAACCACTTTCTCATTATGAAAATGAAGGTGTGAGTTTCAAGCAACTAAAAAGGAAAGTGAGCACAGTAAATGTGCCAAGAGATTGGACGGCATAAATGGTAACAGCAGAGAGAGTGATACTTAATTCTTCAGCCAGGATTTGACCCTGTGATCACTGTCATTCAAAACAGAGACAAGGAAAAGCAAATGACCATATTTAACACTCAAGGTCAAAATACTGAAAAAAATATACACGGGGGGGGGGAGAGAAAGAGAGAGACAGAGAAAGAGAGAGAGAGAAAGAGAGAGATCTATATAGATATGTAGCTATAGATATTTATATATTTGTATTCATATAGAGAGATACATATTTTTTACAGAAAACTACAAGGGCATCCCTCATAAATTCCACTCAAAGAGAACTGACTAACATTATTCCAAAACATTAAAGATGCTTTTTTTCTTAAAACAGTCAACTGATCCAAATGTTTACGGTTATTTTATCCATTGAACAGTAATCATAGCACTCACATTCTGTGCAGGAGACTAGGCCTTTGTTGGCAGGAAATTTCGCATAGTTTGTTTTCAGCTTTGCAAATTAAAGGGAGCACGGAGGTTTTATTCTACATGCCAGCCAGAGGTCACCCCAGAAGAAAGGGTGACGCCCTGCGTGAGGGTCCACCTGCCTTTGAAGTGTCTTTGAAAGGAGCCAGAGAAGGTAGAGCACGGACGGACAATCCTCTGGAGAACTACATTTCAAAGGCCCTGTTGGCCGTCTTCCACATGGGAAGAATTAGAAAACTTTTTGCCTTTTATTTTCCACTGTGAGATATTAAATGGGAAAATGAATCCAGGCTATGTGGGTCCCTATATAGTAAGAGCTGCGTTAGAAGCCACCGCGCAGGGAATGTAGGGCACACGTTCTATGAAACTGGCTGCTGCGAACTTTGGAGACAAAGCTAAAAGCAAAAGAAAAAGGAAAGAACAGAACTTTTAGCCCTTGGGATGATCTCAAAATCACTCAGGAAATTTCTTCCTCTGGGTCTGCCGTATTAGGGAGATCACAACCCAACTGCTAATTTAGAACAGAATAGTTTAGGAAGGAAAAAGCTTTATTATCATAAATGGCAAATTCATTATTTTTAAAAAACTGCACGAGACTATGAACAGTATTTTTCATGGATAGCTCATCACTGTATGGATTAAAAACAGCTTAAATTTAAAAAGAATCTCCCGAGTTTCACTGAACAGCTTCTGAACCTGGCTTCTGAGTCACACAACACCGTGTGCATGCATGTCTGCCACTTGTAAAGGTTCCTGCAGTTAGAACAGGTACGCGATCGCGCGTGTAGAGCAAATACGCGCTACTTCAGCTGCATCATTTATCCACTCAAACTTCTATCTCACTCCTTCCTCACCCCCTCCACCGGCCCAGCCTCCTCTCAAGCAGACGCAGCAGGGCTGGAGAGTCCTGCAAGGCGCCACACTCCCCAGTCCCCGCCACACAGCCCTGTTTAGGCGCAGCAGCAGAGCCAGGCGGGAGCTGGGAAGCCAGCGCTGCGATGTTTCCATCCAGCTCCTCCCTGAAACACGCCCCCGGGTTCGCAGCCGCAGGGCAGCCCCGCGGAAGACTTCCCAAAGCCAACACACCCCCGAAAGAAGAGCATTCCCGCACCCCCAGCTCCCGCCCGGGCTCTGGCGCCCCAGCCTGCAGTCTTCCGGGGCCTCTTCCTCGCCGCTGGCCGGGGTGAACCCCGGGTTACTCAGTGCGCACGTGACGCGCGGTGCCCACATGACACGACCGCGGGCGGGGGCGGGGGACACCCGAGTGTGGCTGGCAAAAAGTTACCGAAAACCCGTCAGAGGGCCCAAAACAAAGTATCCCTCCCTCTCCCCGCCAGTCAGGGGCACAGAGATCCCTAGGGGAGAGCTGGGGACCCAGGCATCTCTCCATCCAGCCAGGCTCCCGGAGCGCAGGACGCAGCTCTCCGCTAGCCCCGTCGCCCTCTGGTCCTGCCGGGCCCACGGTGACGCCGCTGCGCGCTCCAGTAGCTGCTGCCTCCCTTCCCCAAAAGCTGTCCATCCTTCGCGGGCCGTGCCACTGACGCACACGCAATTTGCCCCGAGCCCGGAGCCGGCCGCAGCACGGCGAGCCCCTGCCCAAGGGGAGGGTCCGACTGCGCCAACGAAGTTGCGCTCCACCCCGCCTTCGGCCCCTGCGCTCCGGGCGCCCGCGGGTGCCGGGGACCCACGCCCCGCGCGCGTCGCACCCCTGCCCCGCGCCGGCGCTCACCTTGCTTGACACACTTGAGCCGGAGGGGGTCCTCGCAGTGCCTGATGACGGCCAGCACGTCCCTGATGGTGAGCCCTGCCACGGGGGTCTCATTCACCTCCAGGAGCAGCTCCTCCGACACCAGCTTGCTGCCGCTCTCGTAGGCCACCTTGCCGGGCTTCACCTCGCCCAGGTAAGGGAACTGGCCGTTCTCGGCGCCTCCCTTCAGCTCGAAGCCCAGCTGGCCCTCCGGGTTCCTGCCAATGACACTCTCATGGACTTTACTGGTCCAGTGGCTTTTCTTCTTCAAGCTCTTGGACATGGCAGTGGGGTGGGTCCCCTCGGCGCCTCTGGGGTCCGGGGGGAGAGGACGGCAGCACTGTGAAGAGGGGACGGGGGCGCCCGGTGCGGAGCGCGGACTTTGCCTTCCGCGCCCTGGCCGCGCTCCGCAGACGCGCTTCCCGGGCCGGGCCGAGGACGGAGCTGGAGGCCGGGCGGAGGCGGCGGCCGGGCGCGGCGGCGGCGCTGTCCCCGGAGCGACACTCAAGGCTGCGGCGGCCCCGGCGCGCAGGAAGCCGAGGCGGCGCCGAGCAGCACCGAGCGGCGGCCGAGGCGGGGGCGGGGAGGAGGTCGGGGCGCCGGGGCCGCTCCTGCGCGGTGCGCTGTGCGCGGTGCGCGGGGAGCGCGCCCGCGGGGCTCGCGGGGGGCCATGCAGCTGCGGCGGCGCGGCTTGCGTGCGCGTGTGCGCGCGTGTGTGCGCGTGTGCGTGTGCACGGGTCGCGCCGGACCGGCCACGGGGAGGCAGCGCGCGCGGGGGGGCGGCGAGGGCCGCGCGTCCCCTCCTCCTCCCCCCCTCCCTCCTCCTCCTCCTCGGCCCCCGCCCCGGCCGCCGCGTGACCCGGTAGTGAAGGCGGAGCGGGCGGCCGGGAGGCGGAGAGGCGGCGGGCAGGGCCGAGGGCTGAGCAAGCGAGGTCCGGGCTGGGCGCCCCGGGCCGGTGCGTCCCGCCCTGGGAGCCGGGTGCGCGCCGCGCCGCGCGGGGAGGGCGTCTTGGAGCCGGAGGGCGTCGCGGCGTAGTCGTCGCAAAGTTGTCAGAAGTGCTCGCGGAGAAGGCAAAGTTGGAGAAGTGAAGTCTGCGGACCCCGCCGCGGGGAGAAGCCGAAGCGCATCGCGCGCTCTGGGCGGGCTGTGAGCGCAGGGCTGGGGTCGTCCGAGAACCCGGAGGGGCTTCCCTTTTCTGCGGCTCAGCGGACGACGCGGAGGATTGGGTGGCCGAGCCGACTCCTGGAGGAGGCGGCGAGGGGGCGCCTGGTGCCCGGAGGGGTTAGGCCAGATGCCCTGGCCGGACTGGGCCCCAGTGAGCGAGCCCCTTTCCTCCGGCCAGGGTTGGTAACCAGGAGGAAGAAACGAGGGCAAAGCTCCAGGCTGGGGCGGGGGTGGGGTCGCCGATTTTCTCTGGAGTAGGGATTGTGAGACATTAAGAGTGATTTTTTAAAAATTCCAGTAACTTGTGATTTCGTTTGGTTAACTTTCAAATAATATGTTTCAGAAAAAAGTTCCATACCCACTCATCTCTTTCAATCAGCAGGAAAAGCAGGCATCGAGTGGTGGGGATTTTGATGTCTGAGGTGAAGCGTGTGGGAGGCGAGCAGGAGCTGTAAAGATGCTTGGGGGACCCCAGACAGCGAGCTCTCCTGGGGGTCCTCCAGCCTCTGGCTACTGGCAGTGTGAGCTCCGGGCATCTGCTTGGCCTTCCTGGGCGTGGGCTCCCTTGTTTGTTACCCAGGGCTGTGTTTAGCTGGAGATGCCAGGCGCTTGCCTGGCACCGTAGGTAGGCGTTCGCTATGGCAATTTCCTTCCTCTTTGCTTCCCTCGCTGTTTGGGGAGGAGATCAAATTAGGTCGGAACTGGAGGCGATGGCGGAGAAGCAAAGCTTGTTGATCCTCCTGTCTGTTCTCACTGGCGGAGGGGCGGACCTCGGGGAGTTGGCTGGCTTGGGAGGATGCTTCAGTGAATCTGACCTACAAGGCAAGGCAGCGTGGTCTGGAGCCAGAGCTGCAGGCCGCTTAGAAGAAGCAAGATGCAGCCAAGCCCCAGCTCATCCAAGAAGTTGGGGCTGAGTGAGTATTATGAGCACATGCTAAGTGCCGATAGACTGGAACGTACACCTGGGTCTCTTACGTTCCCTGAGCTCCCGTTCCATTGTATGTCCTGTTCCACAGGCTTCACTCCCCTGGATCTGTGTCTCTTGATACCAAAATAAAGCTGGGACTGTTGTCCTCTTCTTCAGGTGAGGAAATTGATGTATGCAGGAATGAGTGTCTGTGAGACTACTGATCTAATCAAGGATAAAGCTGCCGTCCGTCCAAGGTCCTGTGGTTAGTGTGCAGGCCACACGGAGCTCTGCCTGCATGGCTCTGCCACTTACTGTGTGTGTCATTCCTCAGCCCTGGGTCTGCTCCTTTGTGAGGAGCGATTAGGAAAAAACCCAGTGCAGCAGGAGTTCGCTAGGAAGGTGTTCACCCTGCGGGATCCAGTAAGAGAGCTGCAGAGGGGTGCGGGTTCACCCAGTGCTGCTTACGCCCAGCAGGTCAGAGAGGCAACTCTGAACACTCTGTTGTCCACACAATCCAGGAACACATTTCTTGGCCAACAGGTGGCCCACGCACCTTGTCTCCAGTGAGTGTGGACGCTGAGCTTTGGAAGAGTGGAGGCCAGAGCCCACGGGAGTTGGTCTACACTTCCTGCTTTTCCTCGCCCTGGATGCAGTGGTCGTTCCCTGTAACCACCACTCCTGCGTGCTTTTGTGGTCTCTTTCCCACTTTTAGTAATCAGTGCCCAATGACAGCTTAGTAATTCTTTATATGAACCTTTCCGCTTTTCCAGTTTTGTGTGCTTGGGGTATACTGATTGTACTTAGGCTGACCTGAAGGTAAACGGGAACCCTCAGAACTCTTCCAAAGATGGAATGCACGTGTGCCTTTCTTTCTTCAGCTTTTAAGATTCCAAAACTGTTTTTCTTTTGGAATATGCAGTATCTAGCAGCATGATCTGCACATAGGGTGCTAAATGATGAAGTAATTCATTCTTAACACAAGTATGGAATCCAAGAAGAGTAAAGACAAATGAGAAAGAGGAAATGTGAGGTATGCTAGAATAGAAAGGAACCAGATTAGTTTGAACCTGGCATTTCAAAAGATTGTGATTTCACTCATGTATTTTGCAGAGCCAGAAATTCACACAAATTTGACACATGACTATTTTCATCTTCCAAGAGTCAAAACCAACCAACAAGCAAATAGTATATTAATTTGATGATAATAAATCTGGCAAGAAATGCCAGTGCCTCCCCTTCCTGGTAATACTGAAAGTCTCTAAAATAGACGTAAAGGTTTTTCTTTACATATATCCCCTAAGCTCTGGCCTCCATTCGTCCAAGGCTCAGAGAAAGTAGGCCCATCCTCTTCGCTGGTAGCTTTACTTCCTCTGGATAATTCATGCATTCAGTGCCTATAGTGCTACTTAGTCTTGAAGTGCATTCCCACTTTATAGGACGCTTAAGCAAGCCTGTCATACCCGTGATCACCCCATCTACAACTGGAGGAACAGGCTCTGAGAAGTTAAGTGTGACTTGGGCAAGGTCTAGAGGCAGGTTTCAGTTTTGGAAGGTTCCCTTTTACCTTCCTGTCAGCTGAGGTCCACATGGGATACCTGGGTTCATGAATTTAAGTTGTTTTACAGTTTGGGGGGAATACTGCTGCATTTGTGTTTGTGTGGGAAAGATGGCTGTGGGCGTGTTTGTCACCCAGTGTAGACTGTGCAAACAGCAAAATTTTGCTGAACACTTTTGTTTGTGAACCAAATTCCTTGCAAACAAAGGTCTTTACATACCAAAGTATTCAAAGTACTTGGCTTGGTCAGTAGTAGATGCTACAGCAACCCTGGCAGAAAGAAGAGTTCTGCAGGCAGTGGTTACTGGGGGCAGGGGGGTTCCTCCCAGCCCAGGGTGAGTGACTGCCAGCTGCACCGTTAGGGGTCCCAGTGTCTCTTATCCGCGCTGTTTCTTAGTTCAGATTGCCAACATTCTTAGGCCACATCATTCTGAGGATTTTCTTCTGCCTTTTACTCCGAAACTATTGTGCTGCCGGGGAGACCTTTGTAAAACCTCTCCTTTTGGGTTTTTAAAATGCACCAGTTCTGGCCATTACGTGAACAGCAGGATTCAAACCCCTTGTGGCTGCTTTGTTATTTTGTGCCCCTTCGGAACTCTGCATGTACCTCTGAGGTTAGAAGCCAGGACCATGGAGCAAACGGGGGTTTTCCAAGAGAAACACAACTGAAGAGAAGCCTCTTTGAAGCTTCTGTCCTTGGTGCCTTGAAATATAAGACAAATCTACGAATTCAAATTTAATGATGTTTGGATTGCATCCAGTGGGGGCAGGGCTTTGAGCCAAGCTCCTGCTAGGTTGTGGCCCAGGGCAGCTGACCAGATACCCTACTCAGGAGTCGGCCCCTGCCTTCCCATCCTTTCCATCCCTTTGCTCCTGCCGTCCTGCGCTGCTCAGGGTTTCTTTGGATCCCTGCGCCGTTTCAGGGTTATGTGTTGGTTTGAAATACAGCACTCGATGTGCCCGATTTAGTTCTGCTCACCCCTGAGGCATGTCTCCTGGGCCACTTCCTACCTCTTCTTTACCGCTTCTTCCTGTTGCAAACACAGCTGTCCTTCATGGCTCCACGAATCTTCGGTGCGTAAGACTTCTAAGACCCTTCCTTGTTTCCGGATCTGGCTTCCACAGCCAGAATCAGTGGAGATTTGGAGGACGAGTTCCTTGTCTCCTTCATCTGTGCCTTCTTATACCTGGCACCTTGTCTTGCTCAGTGTATAAACTCAGAGAGTTTTTCCCAGTTGCAGATTTGTGGAAAGTAATGGTATCCAAAATTCCATTGCATGACTGCTATTTGGTATGAATTGTTATCTATAGTACCAAATCACAGTAATGTATTATAATAGTAAAATACAGAAGAGCACACGTTGATAAAAAGATGAACTATACTTAGCCATGAACACAAGTTTAGGAAAAGACACTGAATCTTCGAGAACTTGGGCCATTGCTGGGTGTGACAGACAAAGATGGTGCCGGTGGTGATTTCAGCGGTGAGAGACAGACAAAATGCAGTTCGTGGTTGAACTGTGGTGTCCTGAGGGTTAAACTTCCTCTCATGTACATCATGATGTTCACACAGAAACGTGAATCTGTGTAAGGCACATTTGTTTAGCACAAAGTAGGGTTTCTTAGGGGTTCTGTCAAAGCACCTCACCTGTCCCCAACCAAGAGAAATTTAATTGCATGTTTGCAGGTTTTCATCTAACACTTTACCATGATTTTAGGTTCTACTCTGTAGTTCATCCGTATTTGTATAACTCTAAAATACAACTTTCCCCCGAACTTGGCCTAAATGATATTGCAGGAAGGTTTAAGCAGGGATTTCCAGCATTTCAGGCCAAGCCTAGGGGCCCCCTGGGTGTGCCCAGCTCAGGCACCAGATGCGGAGAGTCTGGGCTGCAGAGAAATATGTGGGGACGCTTGGAACTGTGGCTCATTGGCTTTTTGCAGCAGAGCAGAGAACAGGAGAAGACGAAAACACTGACATCTGGCGTGCAGCAGCCAGAGGAGAAGAACCCAGTGAGGAGAGCTGTGCCAAGGTGGAGCTGTGATGCTGAGACACCAAGTTCTCAAGTCAGAGAAGGAAGGTGCCGGGCGTAGACTCCATAAGAAACACGTACGGAGCTACACGAGCATCAGGTGTCTTGTCCGTTCCAATCAGCGTGCTAATGGTCTTTACCTCAAACCCTCAAATGTTCTGATGACTGCACTTTTCAGTTTGTATCAATTAAATTTGCTTGAGAAAGTGTTTCCTTTGGGTTGAGAATTAACATTTATTAATTGTGCTTCTGCACTACATAGAATCATCTTACTGGGTTTTATTTTTTTTGGCATTGGCGAAAAAAAGATATTTTGTTACGGTTTAGACCTATAATGCCCCTCTCCCCTCAAAGTCTCATATTAGCAATGGGACTTGTGCAAGGTGATTGCATCATGGTGGTGCTGTGCCCACTGGTGGATTAACACATTGATAATTCATGGCTGAATGTGCTGGTAGGAGGCCTCCAATCGGAGGGGTCACTGGGCAGCGGCACTGAACAGTGAATTTTTTCCCTGCCTCTACCTTCTTGCTTCCTGGGTACCATGAGCTGAGCAGCTGGCCTCTGCCACACCTCCACCATGCTTTTCCTGTCATGAAGCCAGCCAGCCATGGACTGAATCACCTGAACTGTAAGACAGATCAGACCTCTTGTCCCTTAATTTGTGGGCATCAGATATTATGTCCCAGGAACAGGACAGCTAATGAACAGTCCAACTTTTGCATGGCTGAGGAACCTGTCCCTGCAAAAGATCTGGAAAGATGCAGAGACAAGGGTAGGTAGGGAAAATTTGATCAATCATATCCATTAGCATGTTAGAAAAATTTGGCTAACTTTGTGATAGCAGTGTGATTTTGACCTTGTAAAACACCTCTTTGCCTGAAATTTACAGTCCATGTAGTATATACAGAATGAAGAAAGAACCAGAACAGCAAATTGCTTAAATTGTTACTCTGTTTAACCATGGAGCTCACAAAGTGTGGAGAAATTCAGCAAGCATGGAGAATAAAATATGAAAAAATATATTTTTGGTTCTGTCACTGTAAAGTCATTGCAATACTTTACATAATGATAATGGTTCCTCCAGTAACTCTTGATGCCCTGTTATCATATTCAACATTGAATAAAATAAAGCAGTGTGTGTGGCCCTGGAAATTTACTCCTTCTTATTCAATCCTATGCAGCCATCCTGCTTGAATATCAAATGTGCCTTTGTCTTTCCTTTGACCATTTTTTC
>PVJX010012257.1:0-50906 GCA_004027295.1 Dolichotis patagonum
GGTTAATACCACCCAGAGTTACCTAGTTACCCGGCTACGTCATATTGATCTCACTTCCCACCTTCTATATAAGCCATGTTCACTTCCTCAATAAACGAGACTTGATTGGAATTGCTCGACTTGTCTCCGTCTCTCTTTCCTCTTGTCCTGTTTTCATCCCATCCCCGTTCCCCCTCCAGGTTAGACCCACGGATTGATCTGCAGGCCGGATCAAGTATATATTAAGTGAGATCAAGAAGATCTGTGCTAAAATCATGGTTCTATAGGGGACTCTGACTAATCTTCAAAAACTCATTTGGCTTTCTAAGTCTTTTATTTTGTTAATTAAAATGGCTGAAACATTTATATCTGTTAAGGACTGAACTGTGCACACCCACCCATTCACAAATGGAAGTTCTGAAACCTAGTGTAACGATATCTATGGATAAGACTTTTTAAAGTTAATTGCAGTTACCTGGACCATAGGGAAAAGGACCCAGGTGACATCAATATGACCTGGACTTTTAGTTGAAGAAATGTGAAAACAAATATCTGTTATTTAAGTTCCCCAATCTATGGTTCTTTGTTATTATAGCCTGACAGAAAATATGGTCTTTCCAAAGCATTCTAATTCTTAAAATAAATATCTTTAAGGCCAAGAGCACAGTAAGTGCTATAAAATGTTACCTAATATTGAGTAAGATTGGTATACTTGGATAATCTGTTGATATAGAAGTCTAGGAGTGTAAGATTTGATCATCTCATTGAAAGACTTACATGTTACATGGGAACATATACAGTAGTTCTCCCTTACTTTCTGTGTTTGCAGGTACCATCAACTATGGTGCCAAACTATTACATAGGAAGTTACAGAAATACATGAATTGTAAGTTTTAGATTGGATCCCTTCTGAGCAGTGTGATAAAATCTCGAGTTGTCTTGCTTTCATCTTACCTGAGGTGTAAGTCATTGCTTTGTGCACTGTATCCATGCTGTATAGATTACTCTTTTCCTAGTCACTTAGTAGCTATCTGAGTTATCAGATGAACTGTCAGTGTCACAGTGCTTCTCAATGGAGTCACTATCTGAGGTTGCAAGCTTTTACTAGAGATCTTGGAGACTTCTCTATGAATAAGGTGGCTCACTGCATTATTATCAGGGGCAAGGGAAGATTCATTAAAGATCCATAAGGCTGTACTTTAGAAAACTTATGATCAGCGTTATCTTTAGAAAAGTTACAGTGTGAAAGCTGTTACCTTGTAAAACAGGTTGATGACTGGGGTAAGAAATGACAGGAGCTAGACTTGGGAGGGAGAATGAGGAACTGGCTCAGACAGAGGAGACACATGCACCATCTGAATCTCCGCCCTCAGGGACATGGAAGAGTCACAACAGCTGCATATTCTTTGAGGCTGGTTGACAGAGGGTGGACAGGGAATAACAGATACTGAAAAGAAATACCAAGGGATAAAATGCTGAGTGACAATGAAGATGATCTCAATTATAGAGACAGTAAATGGCAGCTTTATGCTTGGTTTAATGAGTGGACTGATTTACTGATTGAAAGGTAAAATGGAAATAACAATACTTAAACTTCTTTTATCCTAGAAGCTATATTGAGAGCCAAAGGGGATTAACCATGAAATTTCTTTTTGTAAAAGATGACACAGACATTATTAAGATATCCAGTATGTGAATAACTTAAATCAGAATTCTGCTTTTCTTTGGAAGGCACAGAAATGCCACAGGGAGTCCATTCACTCATAATAGTAGGAAGATACTGAGATATATTTGATTTATATGATCAATGTTGTCTGTTACATTTCCATAATAGAAAACACATCTCAGACTCTATGATGTGAAAATGCTCAAAGTTTGGATGAGAAGAAAGCTTCTCTGTATTCCCAAAATGTGGCATTGTGTGTGAGGTCCTCAGCGAAAGGATGGCTGGAATCATCACCAAGTGTGTGAGCACTGCAGTGTCAGGAAGCAGAGCAGAGCAGTGATCTCTTTGGAGAGGCGTGCAGCCTGCAAGTCAATCTCAAGCTTTTGCCCTCTCTGTAAATCCACTTTTGTGTGGAATTCAGGAAATAAGCCTGCTCTGGACTGCAGTCAGTAACTTCTTCAGAGAGCCCATGCTTCTAGTCTCTTTCTTCTTAATCAAAATCTACTCCAGTTAGTCCAAAAATAATCTTCTAAAAGTGGCACTGGAGAAGCACAAACCAAAAACTTTGGGCTTTACTGCTGTTCCCTCCATTGGAAAAAGCCTGGGTCCTGTGGTTTTTCCATCATGCAGTGAATAGTAAGCTTAGGTCTCTTCTGTTTCTGCTGCTCTGTGATTAACAGTAACTATATTAGCTACAAGTTCACACACCTGAGGCTGTGGGAGCTGGGATTGAGGTCCCAGCATCCCCTACCCTCTTCTGGCATGTGATCCTACACTCAAAGTGAGCTCAGGGCTAGCAAGGACTAAGGAGGATATTATTTTAGCCCAGAATAGCCTTCTCACCACTTGCTTACTTGTAGGAACTTCTTCCAGAATGCAAAATATACTAGCGATCAGTGTTTCTCCTCTGCCTCCAAGGAAGATGATATTATAGTGATGGACACAGTCCAGGCCTCCAAAATAAAACCCAGGGCCTAAGTAGCTAAAAGACTGGATAATAAATGAGAACTTTAATGATAAAGAATTGACTGTTGTTGCTATTAGATTCCTTTAATATCACCTGGGGCACTGACATCAAACTGCACAGGTGACCTACAATGCTATGTTTCCCAGACTGGCTTGGGAGGAGTCCGGCTTCCTCTAGCATACTGCTAGAGTTCATTCTTGCTTTGGCACAGAAAAGAGAAAAAATAAAGCAAAACCCCTGTTTCTCCTAATTATTCATTTTTTATCATCCTGCTTTATGATATTCTCCAGTGCAATGGAGGAATAGATTTGAATAATCCATTTCGCTCTTCTTTATAGAAGACTTAGGAGAGAGATTTGGAAATGATAGAAATTTAATACTACAGCATTTTAAAAAGTTTACAAATACATGGCAGTAAAATAAAATTTTCTAACTATTTATCCTACCATAAACTCCACAAATCTCTGCTTCTTTTTCTATCATCTACTTCCTTGACCGTTCTTGACTTTCCTGGACAAGAGGGGTCCAGCATGAATCATAAAAGTATGTATTTTGAGGCCATCAATGAGAAACATCTGTGTTTATGAAATTCTTGCTTTGTCACCAGTTTCCACTAGGACAGTCATCTGCATCTACAGTTTGCACCTTCACCTGCTCCGGGCTTTCTCTCATATTTAATAACATTCATGAAAGTCTCAGGTTTCATCTATAACTTTCTGTAGTTGGCAAACTATTTAAGCTCTGGAGATTCCATTGTCTCTGTCTTGTAAAGGAAACTAACATTTCACCTCCTGATACAATGTGAGATATCACGGTCACATGGTGCCTGTCATTAACATTGTCATTATTAATATGGGCATGATCATCACCCTGAACATAACCCCTTAGTCAATTTTTCCTTTACAATTCTAACTTTTCAAATACCAAGGTCTTAAAGTTTCTCTGTGTCTTTGCTTCTTTCACAAATCTGCTTCAGTCAATCTTATTTTAAAGCTGAGACAATAATACCTATAAAAATAGTTTACAAAGGTTTTTGAAACTAAGAAGTAATATATTAACTCAGTTTGCATGGTGTATTTGTAGGTATTATTACTCTTACTAAATGTTATGAATGCAAGTTTTGGCAGGCCATTTTGTTCCTAAAATGAACAACTACAAAGTTATATTCCTAAATCCTCACTCACTGCATGGAGCTCAAAACATTCTTACACATCAGAATGTATTGTATAAAAAGACACAAAAAGTGGACATTAGTAGATGATGCCAAGTCTGTTACTCATGACAAATCTAGAGGTCACAGATAAGTAAAAATAGCTAAGACCCTATGGTCACATCCTTCACTGATCTCCACTGTATACTTAAAAAGGAGAGCTATCTCCAGACAGAAGTCAGGACGCATATTGTGTTGGCTTGTCTTCCTTCCTTACACCAGATAAGAGATTAAAATACATGAAGTAATTGAGAGAGGCAGATGTGGGTAATATTTTTGGATAAGACCGTCTCACATTTTTTTGAAAAAATATGTTTCTTAATTTTTAACTGAAAATATTGATATAACAAAAAGCCATTTAAAATAACAGATTTTGTAGAAGGAAATATGTGAAACCTAACAATATAAATAAATGAAGTTTATGAATAATGAAAATGTGCTTTTTCATTTTGGTTTTCATAGATTTGAATTTTTCTGTTCTCGAAAATAGTTATAACAGCAGTATCGTTAACATTCAAATGATTAGAAAAAGGTGGCTATGGATTTCATTTACAATTCAAGTAAGTTTTATCTTCACTGTTCAGGAAAAAGAGCCTGACAGAAATTATCCAAAATCCCCAAATATAATTTTTGTATATATTTAAAATATTGAAGGGAACGGCTTCTACTCACCATCGGACAGATGGCTTTTGTAGTTAATGTCTATGTGTGTATTTTACATTCGCAGTGTTTGTAGTGAGAGAGCTTGCGGATGTTTCCTACATTATACAATCAAGATATAATGAATTTCATATTTTTATAAAATTGAAGTCAAAGATTTGATCCCTGCCATATGCTTTGCTCTTTAATTAAAACTTGTCTACTTTTCCTATTTACATTATAATTTGAAGGCAAATCCTAGCCCTAGTTAGAAATGGAATTCCCTTCTTTCTACTCCCATACCCTGTAGAATCACTGCTTCTTCATCACTCTGCGCATGTCCAGCTGCTTGGTCTCTCCCTGCCACCTGGTCCAGCTCGAGTGTGTAGAGTGAAGTGCCTGGATTTTTTTTCAAGTCCTTTGGGCTTTGATCCTGTAGCTATGAGCAGCCATCTTGAATTCTCACTTTCCTTCATGTTCATAGAAATACACAAAAGCAAACAGAAAATCTTATCTAAATGAAGAGGGCAGGTTCTTCCAAGTATTTATGAGAGGATCAGGGGTTTTACACAATGGTTCAGTCAACTTACAGTGGGAATTACGTTGGTCTTTGAAACTCTTTTAGTCGTTTTTGTGCTGGCGGACTTCCTAGACTCCATTGGTTTCCCTGACATCTCTCTTTTCAGTACCTACCCCCGAATCCCTCTCACAATTAAGGCAGACAGCCTTTTACATTCTTTTGTAATCCTGAGCTTTCTCTTTTTCTTAAATTTGGAAATTATATTCCCTAGAGATGAATTTATTAAACAGACAAACAGGTTGTTTCCCTAAACACTCTGTAAAAGTAGAAAATAACTGCCAGCCCTTGATTCAGCTCAAATATGAAGCAATCATCTCTCTATTTTCTCAGAAGGGATGCAAAGATAGTGTGATTCAGGCTCACCACTGCAAAGCTGCTGAGATAACGCAGCATGGTAGCATCTTATGCTCCCTCACTAGTGACAAAGTTGGAAAAAGAATCATGGAAAGTCCATTTCTTTAAAATATACTGAAGTATGACAGATGCTTTCCCAGGCACTCACCCACAGCATGGAAATTTGAATGCACATTTTCCCAAAAGGGAGAACTGCCAGTACAAATAAGATGGACTGGGCATACCTAGAAGTGTGAAGCCTCAAGGTGAGTAGTTGGAGTGAGGAAGGCGATTATACTGAGAATTAGATCAGAGACCTAGTGTGGCCTGAGCATGCAGGGTAGGGCAGATGGGAAGAGAGAATGGAGAGTGTTTCTCACTGTTAGTCTTAAGGGTCTGAAAATCAGTGGAGAGTAAGGAGCAAAGGAGAAACAATGTAAAAGATACTCTGGACCAATGAGGCTTTGCTGTGTGCAAAATAAACAGTTTGCAAACAGGAGGAAGCTGAGATACAGCCAAAGCTACTATAATACAGAAGGGTAAGGATGAT
Organism: Dolichotis patagonum; assembly: GCA_004027295.1. NCBI lineage: Eukaryota > Metazoa > Chordata > Mammalia > Rodentia > Caviidae > Dolichotis > Dolichotis patagonum. Next base: position 5,925 of record PVJX010012257.1, read on the forward strand.
AGTAGACTGACACAGGGTGGTCAGTGGGATCCTATGAGAAAATCCATTGATAGATTTGAGGTGAGATGGAAGAAAGAGTCAAGGAAAACTTAAGGTTTGAGACCTGGACATTGGGAAGAATGAAAATTCCAATTATTGATGTGAAGATTCGTTTAAGGAAAAGAAATTCGGGAAAATCAGGTCTGGTCATTATAAGTTAGTGTTGCCTGAAAAACAAAAGGTGTGATTACACAATATGGCATGTGTTACGATTTTTCTTACGTAAAAGACACACACCATCATTAATTTCCCTCAAACACTTTCACAAACACACTTGTGTTATTGTTTTTGCTACTTTCTAAAGCAGTTTTGAAGTCCTGTTTCTTAAGTGTTTTTAGTTATGCTGTGGGTGTCTGTTTCAGTGTTCTGAATCAATTAAGTACATTTGCTTCTCATGCTTACTTTGACTTTAGAGAAGGTCTAGAAGTTTCATGGTTCCAGATTCAGTGAATAAAGTGGGTGAGGACACATCCTAATATTTTTACAAGTCTTCCTTTCTGTTGGACGGCATTCACCATCAGCACTCACTATGTGTTTAATTAGACCTGCAATGACTGTCATGAAAAAGGACTTTTAGAACTGCTTCAGAAAGTGATAAGGCTGATAGAATAAATGTTTGAATTAAAGTAAAATATTTTGAAGGGGATTAATGGTGATGTGTCTTTTATGGAAATAAAATTTTTAACTTGCTCCTTACTTTATGATCACACCTGGTATATCCAATTGGCAGTGGCAGATTGATGATGGAGATGCAGATCTGAAGCTCCGGGGAGACAGTGAGAATGAAGGCATGGACTTGGGGGCTGTGAGATGCTATTGGAAACCACAAAATGGGAGCAGGTATAAGAGTGAGCAGGGGAATTGTGATGTCATCAAGTACAGTCCTACCCCACTTTAACCTGTGGAGACCCCAGCTTGTCCCACAAAACCAAGTTCAGTGGGATGTTAGGAAAGAGTCTGATTAAGAATGAGAAAGAGGGAAGGTGATACTTTGGGGGGAAAAAAGCAGACATGAAGCAGTTGGTGGAAAGAAAAAGGGACCTGGAAAATCACTGGTTTTTATTTACTGGAAACTGATGCAGAAACACTGCTCATGAAACAGGAGAAAGCAAGGGCATAGCTGAGGACACTGTGAAAGTGCGAAAAAAGGAAACTAAGAACCAGTGATTCTGGATGTTTGAAGATAGAGTTGTGAGAATTATGAAAGTTTTCTTCTGATGAGTCCTAATTTCTCCATGAATTAGCAAAGGATTAAAATCTAAGAGGAAAATGAGGGCATTGCTGAGGGAGGGGGGAGAAGGACAAGCTGTGGAGTAGTGAACTACGAGAGTGAGAAATCAGTGGGCAATGTGTAGTTATGGTTAGGAGAACTAAAATGTCATCTTGTCAGGAGCTCAGAAACAAGGAAAAGCAACAGAGTCAAGATTATACACACATACACACACATATATAAATACACACATATATAAATTTCCAATAATTAATTTATTTATTCTGTATTACAAACATGTACCAATAAAATGTTTTAAAAACAACAAAAAAGTGATGTGCATGCTATGAAAAAGGTTTTAAGGGACAGAACTTAAATTTGTCACTTGGAATTAACCTTAGTACTAAAATACCCAAAAATATTTTTTGTTGTTTTTTACAAAGTATGTCAAAATGATAGAAGTGAAATTCTGCATAAAGACAGCAGCAAAATGAATCAAGGCTTCTTTGAAGTCAAAGAGAAATACATTGTGATTAAGCAGAGTTTGTCTTCTGAATTTGGCAATGCCAAAATACTCTAAAAATAATTATATTGCCAACAAGATTAAGGTTACTTCATAAATGACAAATTAAACACTCAAAATATGTTCTAGTTGCAAGTCTCATTTCTGAAATAGATAGGATTCCATGGTTGTTATTTTGGAATTTAATTCTACTTTACACAATATGATTAGAGTAGTGGTTGTACACCATCAACTCATTTGAAGTCTATTCTTTATTCATAAGTTATCAATAGTCAAATCTCCCTTCTAATATTGGGAAAAAGTGTACATGCTCTAATTGAGAGATAGAAGATAACAATTATAGAATACTTCTTTATTGTTTTTTAATGATTTAAAATTATTGTTATATATTTGCAAAGTTGATTACCATTTTAATATCAGTAACTCCAATATAATTGAGTTTGTTAACTTCAATTACAATTTTTATTTTTATGATTTGCCTTTTATGACTGGGTCAGAATTCTAAGATCTTCCTTGAGAGTTGTTCCTTTCATTAAGTGAAGATTATAACTAACATTGCTTTTGGCCTGAATGTTTTTCTGATTGTAACGCTGCTGTCTGGATTCTTTTTGCTTCAATCACTTTCTATCTTCTAAGCCATTCTATTTTAAATCATGTTTATGTATATATCTTACTAATCAACTTACAAGTAAAATTATTTCTTAATAAAATTATAATATGGCTTGTGAGTTTTTAGCATATCTGTGTAATGTCAAATTATTTGCCAAAGACTTTATATCACTCCAAGAGTATGCATATGTGTGTGTGTGAGCATACGTGTGTAGTACTGCTGAGAATTGAAGCCAGACTTTGTGTATGCTGGGAAGGTACTATACCACTGAGAAACATTCCGTAACCTTTGTGAACATTATTTCATTTTGAGATTAAACTCTTGCTACATTGCCCCAGCTGCCTTCAAATTTGCTATTCTTCTGCCAATGGGATCATAGGTGTGTACTGCCATGCCAACTTCTGGGAGCACTTTGTAAGTGTGCTTCTAGGTCTGCAATCTCACCAAAATTTGGGAGGGCCAAGGCATAAAGATTCAAATTATCACATGGGTAGAAAATGTTGTGTATTTATAATACAATTTGAATAATTTGATAACTAATAAATTTGACTGAATTTTCATATGGATATTCATCAAAGCATACTCTTGTGATATGACTCTTAATTGTTTTACATATATTTGTTTATTATCTTTAAAATACGTGGCATTATTTATACATTCCAGGAACAGTGGTTTGTTGATTTTGTATGTGTTTCAAAGTTTTGTTTTTCCATTTAGTGTCTTTTAACAAAAAGAAGTTCTTAATTTTAAGAGAATTATGTTATCTTTTACTTTATGATTTCTTCATTGTATATTATTCAAACAAATCTCTCTTCATGTATAATTAAATGATATTTTTATTGTTTCTAACAAAATTGTTTACTTTCTACATTAAATTTTAATATATCTAGAAATTTTTGTGCATGATATGGTAGGAATTCAATTTAAATTTTTTATCACCAATCTAGAAAACCAATGATTTCAGTATTAGTTATTATATAGTTTCTCCTTTTTCTACTTATGCATAAGACAAACCTTTGATTATTCCAGATGTAAAATATCTATATATGCACATATGCATGTTACACATACATGCTACTCAGTATGGTATTTTATATACATAAAATATTTATGTAATATTTATATACTATCTTTTGCAATTTTATGAGTTTGTAGAGTTTGGCAGAGTTTGTAGGTGGGACATTATTCTAGTTCACCATGGTGGTAGAAGCCTCTGTAAACTGATAATGTGCAGAAATATCACATATTCCAAATTTACTAAGGATATCTACCTGAAATCAGCAACCTCATTGTACCTAATGGTAGTTTTGACACTAAAGTAAGACACAAGGTATAGTTACCTATGATTATTATCATTATTGGTTTTGCTGTATTTCCTTACTCACTTGAATACAAGTATAATTTCCCTAATTAGTGTGTTTCAAAGTATTCCCCACATGTGAAGTTCATGGGTTCTGGATTATTAGGTAATCTACTATTTGTTTTTGAAATTTTCACACTCCTGGTTGTAGTTTTTGTAGCTAATTGAAGAATTATGAGAAACTATAGTAAAGAAATTGTGGGTGAATAGAAATTGGGGTGAAATTGTGGGGGAAAAGCTGTTTAAGCTGTTTTGTTCTTATTTGGAAAGAATAAATGATGATTTAAAATTTTTAACTAGGACTCAGGATGTCCAGAGCTCACAATTTGTGGGGACACTTCTTTACGGATATGAGAAATGTAAAGAATGCAAAATACTCTGGAAGGAAGACACACTGGTAGGAATTAAATCCAGGCTTCATCCTGGCCTTGGGACCCAGCAGGGCAGGATCCTCTTCCTCCTTCTCAAAGGTGCAGTTCCAACTGCTGTCACTGCAGTCCAGAAGGAAGCACAGCCTTGTGAGGGTCTCACCATTCACTTCTGTTAGAAAGGAAACTTCTGGGTTCCTGTTTATCTGAAAATGGCTTCTCTTCCTGATTGTTTTTGATGGATGTCATTGCTGGACAGAGGATTCTGGAGGGACTTAAATTACTTTTTCAGATGACTATATAAATAGAAAGCAAATGAGAGGACAGATAAATAAGAAATAGGGAGATCTCTGTCAAATGGATAGGGGAGCAAGAGACGGATGAAGGGAAGAGAGAAATGAGGGAAAATGAATGAAAAAAAGACTGCATGTCTGGAGGGAGAGTAGGGGAAAAGAGGAAAATAAAGAGAAAATATTTAAGATGTATTATGTATATGTACCAATGCACCACAATTATAATCATTATATACTGCAGTCACATACTAAAAAAATACTAGCCTTCCTCTATATCTTAGTACTTTTATTGTGGGTGAGACAAAATACCTCACACCCAAAATTAAATGAGGAAAGGTTTATTCAGCTCACAGTTTTTAGAGGTTTCAGCCCATAATGGGCTGGCTCCAAGGCAAGGTGGCTTGGCAGAGAACCATCAAGAGAACATGCCAGGTAGACTATAGAAAAATAACAAGGAAGAGAACGGAGGGACCATCCTCTTTCTATTCCTTATATTATATACCACTGTATAATATACCCATCCTAGAAAGATGTAACACTCACACCTTTAATCTTAGCATTGGATCATGAATCAATCACAAACTCCAGATTCAGTCACCTCTGAAGAGCCTGCACCCACCTATTGTATGAGGCTTCGGAGGAACATCTAGACGCAAACGATAATACTCTATCACTGTTCCCTTACATGCTATGCCCTTTTGTCTCTTGCTGGTTCAAATTTTAATGAGATTATTTGCCATATTTCTATCCTGGTGTAGGTCCTGAATATTTCCAACTTTAGGTTGGAAGCTTTCATTCAAGTTTTGGAAACATGTATCACTTATATTTTAAATAAATTCTGTGCCATCCTCAACATCTGTTTTTGAACTTGAGTTACACAAGAATTGTGGTATTTGCTACGGTTTCACAGATCTCTGAGGCTCTAAGTCACTTTTCTTCAAACTTCTTGCTCTCTAGATTTAAAAATGTCTATGGATCGCCTTAAAAATCAATAAGTACTTTTTCAGTCACCTCATTCAGTTAAACTCATCCAGTGATTGTCATTATAGTTATTGAACTTGTAGATTCTCAGTTTGCCATTTTATTCTTTTCAAAATTTCTGTTTCTTCAGTAGGTCCATCATTTTTTCCTTTAATCACATCTTTCTTTAATTATTCCATAGGCTTAATAGTTGTTTGTAGTCTTCGCATAATAATGCTAACATTCAGGTAATCTCATGTCTTTTTATGATTTCATTCTCTACTTTTCTTCTTTGTTTAGAATATGCATGCATATGTAAAATTTCTAGCAGTGTTTATTTGCTTGTTGTACATTACAGATGACGTTACAGAGACTTAGGGATTTGCTATACTCCTCTGAAGAGAATGGTATTTTGTTTTTCATTTTGTTTTTAGATAGGCAGTTGAATATCTGATTGCTTTGCACATTACGAAGGACCTATGAAGTATCCAGTGTTCCCAAAACCATTTAGATGAACAGCTCTGCAGCTCCTTGCTCTCTCCTCTCTGTGGTCAGTAAGCTTTGTGTCGATGGGCTCACAATAGCCCTTATTCTTGAATGTAGTCATTGCTGTCAAATGAGTTCTCTCTGGAGTCTCAGCTGGATGGAGCAGGTGTTAATGAGAAGGTAGTGACCCCTATGCAAGCTGGAAAGGTACTATTCAAACAGTAGCGTTTGATGTTACTTTCTCAAACCCTGGCAGCCAACTCTGGTCAGACTCTAGTATTTTGCTGTATACATATACTACTCAGGTCCCACATAAGAGTTTATTTTTGGGAGAGGAAACATCTCCACTCTAGTTCACCCCTACACAGAACCAGAACTTCTTCAGCCCTGCAGAACACTGGGTGTGGCCTAGACCCTTGTTCCTGACACTGTTTGGAAAGAGTCCTTGCTGGAGCACTGGAACAATTATAAGTCTCATTATGATGAGCTTCTTTGTATTTTCAGAGATCTTTGTCTTGCACTACCTATGTTCATCTGTGACAATGATTGCATCAACTATTTTGTGGGGCTATTTTGTTGTTTATGGTGGTACCAGTCAAGTACAAGTCTTTGATCCAGCTCAAATATTATTTGACATATTCCTTAGATCCAAGTTATCCCAATCAGATGGCAAAGAAAAGTCAAAGGGGTGAATATTACAGTAGTTAATATGAATATCATTAATTTTGAATGGTAATATTGTTATATAACATTAATAAAATTAATATATTTCTCATATTTAGGCAAATGACATATGGAAATACAACAATAATTTTGAAAAGCCATTTAAAATTACAATCAGAAATCTAAATTTAAACCTTGATATAGGTCACTGTGCAGTATTTGTTTACCAACTAATATACACTTTTTAAAGAATAAGGATATAGTTTAGAAAATGTTAAGAAAACATCAATATTTTCATCCAAGCATACCCTAACAGGAAACAGCTACCAACCTGAACTTCTTTCTATGGCTGTTCCCCTACTCGTGTGTATTTCCTCTAGTGAACATAAGTAAATGATTACAGATATCGTAAACAACTATTTCCTTCACAAGAAATCTTTTTCTGTCTTTTACTCATTTTGACTGAAGCCACCTATGCTTAGCATAGGTGCTCCAATCTATGATTATAATAACTTATTTAATTAACCCTCATTGATAACTGTCAATTTTTTATATAACAAGAACACTCAGGGATGCAATTATAGAATTCAGTGGGATTATTTACCAGAAATTTTCTTTCTCGCATTCCAAGTCCAGGATAAAATTTAATTGCCTGTTCCCTTGGGGCAGGTGGATGGGTAAGATGTTGGTGAAAATGTCAACTATTGCTTCGAGACTACAGCACTAATTGCCAGCTTAAATGCCTCAAGAGTTGCCTTTTCTTCCTCTGTGGAGACAGCAGCATTTAAGAATCGAATGTTGGAGTAAAAGGTATAAAGTCAGGTTTCCACCAATGCTCATGCAGCATAAGCAAAGAAAACGCTTTGTGATTTTTAAGATTCTAAGTTGTTTTTCTGCCTGTTACCACAGCGTAGTCCATTTAAATGGGTTAAAACATTGATTTCTCTATTATACACTAGGTCAAATATCTCTTTAGAATACTTTACTTGAAATTCTGGACCAGAGAATAAATTCATTTTATATTTTGATGCATTATTAAGTTATCTCTTTAAAAGTAGGCACAGTAGAAGACCATTTATGTTTAATCATCAACATTAAAAAGTCTCTTATAAAAGGAATTTTTATTTTTTATTAGCACAATTGTGCACAATGAATACATTTATCATTAGTTAAAAATTAATGATTCTTAAAAACTCTGATTTGAATATGAAGGCAATTTTATATTTATTTATTTTTTTAGTGGTTCATGTGTGGAGACAACGCAGTCTTACAGTCTAGGTATGCTCTGGTTGGACAGTCAGTAAACACAGACGTCCTAATGGCTGGGTGGAAACTGACTCACTGTGAGGTCATTTCTTGTTGGGAAAATATTATAAAGTACACTGAACAAAGATCACTTCCTGTTGATGGGAAGGTGTTCCAAAGCTATTGGATGAAACAAAATTGATCACAAATGTTATCATAGTTGATGACACCAAGTTAATGACACCATATCAAGAAGATGATACCAAGAGGTCTTTTCACAAGCCTTCCTGTTTTATCTGCAGGTGCTATTGAAGGATGTATAGCTGGAAAATAATTTTTGCAACATCATTACCTTTGGATCAATAAAGATTTACCTGTACATAAATATGTATTTATTGTTGTGCAATACTTTTTTCTGGTTTAAGTAAATACATAAATTGTGTGTGCTTAGATTGGGAAGTAAAACATTAAATTATTAAATTTGGCCTTATGGAATATATTAAACATGAGGAAAGAAAAGTTAATGAAGTATTTTCACTGTATTTATGTCATTATGTAATCTTTACTGCTTTTTCTCACTTTTAGATCTATATATGTATTTATAGTAATTGTTGCATGTTAAAACATTTTTTCAATTAAATAATGTATTTTGATAAAAAAGTTTTTGAAACATATTTGTTCAAAAATGTATTTTTCCAATATGTTGTATTTCATGTATTTACTTGACCACATATGCTAAAACATTATTTCCCATCGAAATTTCCCATTCTTGACCTCCAAATCCTGGAAACTGTTCCTCAGGAACAAATCATGCCTAAGTATTGAGAGAAAAAGATTATTGATGGTGTTGATCTACTCCACATAAGTTGAGAGGAAGGTGGTTTGGATGGACGGATGCACTGCTTGTCTTTTTGAGAGTCTGACTCCCGGTACAGAGGCTGACTACTCATTAAGCCAGTTCTCCAGACTCTCCTGAAGCCAAGACATTGACATATGACAGTTCTCACCATCTGACCATGCAGAGGTAGACTTGAGGGGCCCTCTTGGAAAGACTGTTTCCTAATAAAAGTGTAGTTGTCCCTTTGTATCTACCTGGGATTAGGTCTAGGACCTTCCATACATAAAAACATCTGAGGTTGTTCACATCTGTTTTAGTCAGGGGTTATGAGGAGAACAATTAAAATCAGGACACAGAATTTATAATATTATTTTATGAGGGTCACCCAGAGTTAAAGTAGAAAATCTGTCCACAACACTAAAACCCAGAATATTCAGGCAAAGGCCTGAATACCACAGAAATGTCCTGAATGAGTTCAGGTGAAGATCTAGAGCCCATGACAATGCCTCCCACGAGTCCAGCTGGAGGTCCAGAGCCCATGGGAAGGACTCACTACTGTTTCTTTTACGGATCTGTGCTGGGAAGGCCCAAAGGTCAGTGGTGGAAGCTATAAAGTTTATGTCAGTGAGGTGAAGGAGCTATGCTGGTAGGTTGAGTGTTTTACACTGGAGCCGAGAAGTCACACTTAAAATAAAGACCAGGGCTACCCTGAAAAGCACCAAAGCCATCTTCAGCAACATGGAGGTCCCAAGATCCTCCAATGATAAAAACAGACAACTACATGCCAGAAAGTCAGTGTGACAAGCTTTTCCTGGAGATTAAACACCACACATCTTCCCCTCCAGAGCCAGGAAGCAATGCTGGATGTAAAGACCAGAGCTCCCCCAAAGTGAACCACAGCCACTCTCTCCGACAAGGTCCTGAGCTCCTTGATGATAATGGTCGAACTCATATTGGGGAAACCTGCATGACAAACTCCTTCAGGAGAATCAATAACTCAAAAGGGCAGCACTTAGAGAAACCCACAACACCTCACTCCTCCACTTCTCTATTTATGCTGGCAACTTTTCTTAGGTGAACCATCTACACTCAGCACCATGGTGACTTAATTCAGCTAGTGTTAAGTTGACTATCAGTTTTTAACTCATAACAATGTCTCTTATACAAAAATCACATAATGTTTGGTCAAAACTTGTGTATATCTTTTTTGTATGCTTTAAAACACCTGTAGATAATTTAATATCTCTACATCAATGTAAATGTGATGTAAATAGCATTGGGTGGGGAATGGAGAAGAGGAAAGAACTTCAGCATGTGTGTGATATAGATACCATATTTTCCCCAACATTTTTCATCCTTATTGGCTGAATCCACATGGTTGGAACCCACTCAAATGGTAAGCAGACATAAATGTTGTTGGATGGTAATGTTGTTCACTTGGATGTCTGCAACTCAAAGAACAAGGAGGAGAATGAGTCCATTACTCTAAGAACATCCTAGCAGAGGTACACAAAAAAAGCCTGAGTTCTTAATTCCGTTACTGAGATTTTGTGACCACTTTAAAATTGTTGATTACAGAGCTTAATATTGTTTGGAATAACGAACATCTTTATCATTTAAACTACTTTTAAATACTTTTACTAATTGAGGTTATTCTTTTATAAGACATGTATATGTCAGCCTTTAGCTGTGAGTGTATAAAATCAGACACCACCAAAAGATAATTATAGTGAAGTCTTGGATTGTAACTTGTTCTGTGAGTGTTCCAGAAGGAGAGAAAATATTGCTAATAAATTTTACCTTGATAATTAAACAGAGTATTGCAGTATGAATACATGTGACACTAGATGTCAAAAGATCACAACCGACGCAATGGTTCTCTGTCTCTTTTTAGCTGTGGACTTGTGGGTGATCATCTCCAACATCAAGATGTTATGGGACTGAAGATATAGCTCAGTGGCAGAAATGCCTGCCTGCCATGCACAAGGTCACGAGCTCAATTCCCATACCAAAAAAAAAAGGAGATTATGGAGAACTCCTTTGCAGCAAAAGAACAAATGATGGAGAAATTCCACTTTTCAAATACAATTAGGGAGATGTGTAAAATATGGGAAACTACAAAATTTTGTAGAAAAGCATCACCTGAATAAGGCTAATCAGTGTGAGTGATGAATCTGCTTAACAATAATGCAATATCACTTTTCCTTGAAATCCCCAAAAGAAGCCAAAAGCAATTGCTACTGGATAGGCTCCTTAAATTTGCTGGAAAAGAAAAAGATTGCATTGTTCAAATAGATAGCAGTGATTCCCTTAGTGATGGTCATCCTGTGCAATAACCCTCATCTCTATTGTCTCTCTCAACACCAGAAGCAAATACAGGTTAATTTATTTTTAGTTTATTTTTCATGATATTTTGTATTTTCTTTATTATTATGTATTATATTACTATATTACATCATTTTTATTGAATATTTTGGGGTTATGAATGAATCATATTACTTTCCATTTTTTATAGGAAAATTCACGTCAATATACAAATGCTTTGGACTACATGCATTTTCAGGAGAAATTGTGCTAGCATATCAAGGTTTTACTGTATTTAATTAATCAAATATTAATATATATTCAAATTTATTTAAATGACATTTAAATATTTTAATTTCAATATGTATTGAAAATATTGTTATCATTCATTCATATATTTCTTTATGATCCTTTATTTTTGCATTTACATCTTTAATTTACCATAAATTGAGTTTGGTAACAGAAAGGTATAGCAGATAGAAAGAAGAAAGAAAGAAAAAGTTTAGTTAGTTTTATCTTTATGTTGCCTCCAAATGGGTTGCCAATTTCTACAAGATTGCTAATCAAATACCATTTATAAGTTTTAGCTTCACTTGAACGTTTTTCCATTTCATGCACCAAGATTCCTTATGTATACTTGAATGTGTTTCTGTTTTGCTACTCAGACATATGAATTTATCTGTCCATTCAAGTATCTATAATACTGGTTTAATTATGGTATTTTATATAAAATGATTGTGAGAGGTAGTAGTTGGAATACACAATGTCTGCTAAATAAATGTATGCACCCTCCAGGAGTAGAAAAACAGTATGATAGTTTCTTTTTCAATGGGTGGTATTAACCTTGCATGGGGGACCCTAGAGCCCTGCTGCCCATTAGAGAAGACATTGAAAGTGCACATGCAACAATCTCAATGACGAGGGTTATCCAAACAGCAGTCTGGAAGCTAATTGCCACCAATTTGGGCACCTATTGTAATTGTAGAGACCAAAGGTAACTTGCATTGATTTTTTAATGTCTCAATAAGTTTATCATTAAATACTTCTATGAGTTTTTCTTTTTCTAAAGTTTGTATACATTTCTTGGCTGCCTATACCTACATAGTGGGCATATGTATATAATTTTATGATATTTAATCAAATGTATTTAACGTATGATTGTATAATATAATGTTTTATTTAATCTTTATAATATAAAAACAAGGAGGAAAGGGGAATATCTTAATCCAGAAGAAAATGAAAAAAAAAATGGAGTTGCCAGGGTAATAGTGCCTCCCAAAAGTAATAAGTCCTTGTCTTAGTTGCTTTCCTTGTTGCTGAGACATAGTATTCAATGCCTACAAATTAAATGAGAAGTTTATTTTGGGTCACAGTTTGTAGAGGTTTTAGTCCACAATGATTGGGTCCAGGACAGGGCTGCAGGGCAGAAGAGAAAGGGCTCATGGCACAGCAGCAGCAAGCAGAAAGACTAATTCACTCTTGAGTATCACACCCCCATGATCCACTCCCCAAAAATGCCACCAGTGAGTGTATATTGAGGGAGCATCTAGATAGAAACATAACAGTCCTAATCTTTATAATCTGTAAATGCTGCATTATATGATTGAGATTTTGCAAATGTGCTTAAATTGAGGATTTTGAGACAATAACATTATCCTGGAAAACTCAGGTGGGACTCATAAAATAATTATAAACATCCTTGTGAGGCCCAGGTGCAGGTAGTTTAGGCAATCACCCACAGCAAAGGATGTTCAAAGATGTAGGCAGAGATGGGATGGTGCTTCCACAAGGCAAGGAAAGTGAGTAGCCAGCCAAAGCTGGAAGAGGCAGCTTCAAGATAGAGGAAGCATGATCCTGTTGGTCTCCAGAACTTTGATCAACTATATTTGTCTTGTTTTAAGTCACTGAATTGATGTATTTCTTCCCGCATCCCTAGGAAGGTAGTTCAATGGGGAATCAGTGAAACATTTTTCTAATACAAAAGCTCCAGTGTATGGATTGACAAGAATTCAACAAAGCCTATCCTACCTGATCTTATTTGCTGATATGATAGATATGATCTTATTTGCTGATATATATGATAGATAGAGAGTGCGCTCACCCTGAAGTGAAGAGAACCCTGGCCACAAAGATAGGTGGGGAAAAACAACAACACCAACAACAAATCAATAAACATTTGGTGGAAAGAAATACCTCCCTGAAAATAGAGAATCCCAAAAACCAACCAGTAAAAGAAGAATAAAGTATTAGAAGATAATGCAGAAGAGTTTAAAATACAAAATTAATAGCTTCATATATCCAGAAACAGATAATCTAGGATGATGTTAATAAAACAAAGTTATTATAACTTTAAAGTACACTAGAACATTCTAGGGCAATCTTTAATTAGTTTTCTACTTTTTCATAGTTCCCCTATTTTTGTTTAAAGTGCATGTCACAATGATTTTAAGTTATCAAAAATACCCTCTGTAAATGTTCACTATCTAATAGCCTGTTCTATGTTTTAATGTTATTTTCAAGTTGACCTTTTTTCCAGTACAATCTGATGTGGTTTCAAGCATATTAAATTACTCTATCTTCTCTAGCATCATTTAGTCCTTTCCTGTCCTGGTGTGCCCTGAAAGGGTATATATTCACTGTAGCAACCTTCCAACTACTGTTGTAACGCTGCATGAACACTGGGATAGTAACAAGAGGACAAAGAGCAGAATTTCTCTGCCATTCATCCAAGTGAAAACAGTCATAAACTAAAAGTTTGATGTTAATATTATCTACATGTGATCACCTACTACATGTATTTTACAAAAGAAAATTTCAAGATCAACTACATAATAGATTGATTTGCAGTGATTCAGATTTTATAAATACAGAAGATTTACAGATAGTCTCCAAATTATTCTATTTTTGATTTTTTAAATTTCATGATGGTATCAAATCCATGCATATTAAGCAGAAACCATGCTTGAAATTCTGAATTTTGATGTATTCCTGTGCAACCAATATGTGGTCTTATATGCCTATGATCCCGGACAGTGTAGTTAGCCACAGTGCCCAGCCAGCTGTGTGATCATGTGGAAAAATGCTGATATTCCACATGGTGATATGTTATCACACTGTGATGTTTGCTAAGTTAGGTGATTTAAATGCATTTTCACCTTAGGCAATTTCTGATTTATCATGACATTATCAAGGCATAACCTTATTATAAGTCAGAATACATGCACTTTAAAGTTAAAAATATTTAAGAAAAATGTTAAAGTTCTATCATAATGTAATCCTTTATTAACAATGTTTGTGCCCTTTACACAAGGAAAATATATGAATCATTGAACTTTAGACATTTTAACTACATAATTTACTTTACATTAACATATTGTTTACATAATTTAAAATTTGCAAGAATATTTTAAAACTATCTTTTTATATAACCAAAAGGTTTTTTAACTTAATTATATTACTTTTAATTTTTTCTACAACATCTGTTCCCTTATCCAATAATATAGTTTTCCTCAGAGTTAGGAGAAGGAACAGAAAGCTGAAGAGGAGGAGGAAAAACCATCAAGGAACATCAGTATATGAGAATATAGATGTCTCTGCAAAGGTCACCTCTGGAGAACAAAAGGAGAGATGTCTTGCCCTCCACAAGAACTGGTGGTAACATCAATTGGAGAAATTTTTATGTTCTTTGTGTTGTACCCTCAGCACCTACTTTAAAGATAGCAACATGTAATGTATTAACTTTTGTTGTTCTCCTATTGTTTTGTTATGAAATTTTGTTTTACCTTTTGTCCATTAAAAAAACTAGTGAAACTGCTGTTCTTTGCTGAGGAATCAGGAAGTATTACTAAAAATAGCAAGCACAGATCCAGGACAAGTGGGACTTGGTAAAAATAGTACTAAAACTAATAGGAGAACCATTTCTCAAGAAAAAATTTTATGTACATAGTGTGATAAGGATATAGCAGATCTGATGAACGTATGGCCCCAAAACTACAGAGTAACAGCGGTTATTCTTGTAGTGTGATCTAAAAATATAGTGTAAGCTAAACTAGCAAGAGGGGGGAACAGTGCTGTCCACTGAGATTAGTCAGGAATAAGATGACACTGAACAAGGGCATTGTTAGAAAGAAATGACATACTATACATAGGACAGAAAGACTAAGACTGAACTCTAGGGTTTGTTCTTCTAGTTGAAGAGACATCCAGAATGAGGAAGGGAGAACCATGAGGGACAGAGAGCCACAGTGGTGTCTTTGGAGAAATATCGACACTGATAATGCACAGCTACAATTGCACCTTTCGTTGCTTTTTATTTATAACTTTATTTGTTTAAACGATGTGGAGAAATAACTCTAAAAATCTGAGTCTATGTAAGAATCATCTTTCAAATATATGGAGAGGAAATATATGATCTAGTAGTTGTCTCTGGGACAAATGTTTGATTATTTTCTAATGGGTAAAATAAGAACTCCACTATGTATTATACATAAAAGCACAGTGAACCTAAAGAATGAAGTATAAAAGGTGAAACTATAAAGCAATTATAATACATTTTGTAGCATATAGACACTGGAAATTGACAAAGAGAAACTTAAAAAACTAAACGTCAGTGAAAAGTAAAAAGAATAAGAATAGAAAAGCAAATATAAATAAATATCATTTAAATGGGACAAAGTCAGCACAAATATTTGATGCAAAAGAAATATTACAATGCTTGAAAATATGTAAAAATATTTAATACACTAATAATTTTATAGAGAATAATCCTGAACAACTATTTCTAAGATAACATTATGCAATATATTAACATGCTCTTTCTTACTGTTTTTTTAAATGCTATATTATTTCTATCCTTTTGACTGTTTTGCTTTTTAAAATAAAAAAGAGAAAAAAGTAGAGAATAAAATTTCATTTTTCTATTCACCAAAATGATTTTAATGATGACATCAAGAATAGAGAAGGCATATGGAAAAGATGTAAGCTTAGTATATTCCAAGAGTGTTAGGCAGTATAAATTGGTGCAATTTTTCTGGGGCAATTAATATTTACTAGAATCTTTGCAGTTTTAAGAAAAATACTATATTTTTAAATTTGTCCTAGGGAAACATTAAGGATTTGTAAAACTATTTTGCTATACTTACAGTCTTTATAATTTTATTCTAAATTTTCAAAAAATGAAACAAATACAATCCAATAATAAATAATTCCAAAATTGCTCAAGTAATTTCATCCATAAGGTGGTCTAGAAGAATCACTTAAGGGTATTTGAGAGATAAAAAAATTTTAATTCTCATAGATTACAGTCATAGAGAAAGAATAGTCTTCTTATCTGATAAAAACTGAATGTTACATATGTTTTACAGAGATATTAACCAGTATATCCAGATTATAAAATGAAAGGATTATAACACAAATAGTGTCATATGAAAACAGAGATTTGTTTTTGTGTGTGAAAAACTCATAATTTTTAGCTGAGGGTGTAGCCCAGACTCCCTAGCATGCACCAGACCCAGGAGTCAATCCAAAACATTAATTTCCTATTAATATTGCTCATAATTTCTAAGATAATGTCAAATACATGGAGAAGCAGGTTTTTACTTCTGAAATGACTCTTGTGTCCAACCATGTCAGTCAGCTTTGACAGCTGTGGCCTGAATTAGCAGTGGAAGATGGTGGTAGAGAATGGTTTACCCAGTGTCTTTCAGGGAGCCCCTTCTCAGTCTGCCATGGCACAATTTGCTCTCTGCGCCACTCCTGATGAGGGAGTGCTACAGCCCCAGGACCTGCTGAAAGGCCTGTCTGTGTCTGAGTCCAGTAGCGTTAATTACATCAACCCCATGGGTATGAAATAGCCATTCAGTAGTCTAATCAGCTTAATAATTTTCCCATACTCTGGTTGATAGCATATGTCCTAAATATTTCTCTGAATTGCATTGTATTTATAACCAATTACTTAAACATCAAATCAGGCTTAGTTTCTCTTTCTTGATTGACTTTGTTTCTGATGGACATTGGAAAGACTTGTATTTTCTTCTTCAGTAAGGGCACCTTGCTTATAATACTCTGATATTATTGTTAAGATTACTTAAAAACAGGCTTTGTTGGTGGTTCCCTCCATCAAGCCTCAGAAGGCACTAGATCAGTTTTCTAAGCTTCCTCCTGGTTTGACTTATTCAAGACAAGCCTCACATTTTTGTGTTCATGAATCTTATCTGACAGCTCCCACTGCCTAGTGAGCCAAAAGGGAGCAGGCCAGGTAAAAGCCCTGAGGCTTTGCAGAGGGTACAGCTGCTCTCAGAGGCACAAACAGCTTGACTAGGCTTCCAGTTACTCCACTGTGCCAGGGAGCAACCCACGGATACATAATTAGGCTGATTAGCTCTGACTCCAAAACATCATCCCTTGTCCTGAATTAACACCTGTGTTTTCTTTGATAACCATAAAACTGGGCTTGAAAAAACAAATTCTGAGATGAAAACACTTAGCAGAGCCTTCTCTGGCAATCAGACCTTATCCACATCACTCCCAGATACTGCGCCAGAGAGCTCCCCTGATGAGAGACTAACCTGACTGACCCCCCGATAAATTCTGCTGCAGATACATTTTGCTTAACGCTCTCTCTCCCTCCACAGGGGCAGCTGGCTTTCATTTGCATCCAAGAGTTACCTTCCTTCTCTTTCTTGAGTCTAGCCATGCTTTTCTTTAAGGACTTAGTTGTTAAAAATTGAAATTGACAGACATGCCATACTTTGAATTTATACCAGAGCTCCCTAAGAAAATGCTTTCTGCATGCCTAAGCACTTGGAGTGCACAGCTTTCCCATGGCCCTTTGTTCACACATTTTCCTTTGCTCTTGGGTTTTATGACAAGGTCCCTGTTTCTAGGAGCTTTGAACATTCTAATCTAAATGCCATTACTCTGGAAAATGCTTTCCTTGGTTATAAATCAATCACATGAAGAAAGAGTCCTTCTGCCCCATCATGTGAGTGCATGATAGATGGCTACCACCAGCCTTGGCTTCACTGCAAAGTTTGTGGCAATGAAGCCTCAAGCTAAGGGGAGGAGGCCCCAGACTCACCTGGCTTATGCCTATGAAAGCTGATCCTCCTGGGAAGCCAAGTAGTAAGGAACAGTGAGGGTTGGGTGAGTGGGCGACTAATGGTAGATAACAAGGTCACTAAAGGTCACTATTTAGGGTATTCAATGAAGAGCTGTGTGTCTCTTCCTTTCCCACTATGTGAATACTTCATAGTATTTCATTAAAAATAATAACCAATAAATAATTAAAGCACAATTAAAGGATATAGTCTCTCTCCTATACAGGTAGCAAGAAAGTGAACTACTTGGGCATTTCAGTTTTAAAAAGAATTTTTGCTTTGAAATTGGCTTATTTACTGATTATTTACATTGATCTCTCCCTCTCCTCGACTGACATGAAAGTAGTTAGCTCCAAGTGTGAGTCACTGGCACCTTTGTCTTGTCACATAGACGCACATATTGAACAGAGAATATTTCATAGTTCTAAATAGATTCTGCTTTAGCACAATAGGCTTTTAGCACTGAAAGGAGGCCACATAATTGTCAGGGTTTATAAATCAGTGAGATTCACGTTAAAGCCACTAGTATATGTGAAAGTAGTAGAATCTGAATTTGACACGCACATATTCTGTACAGTACAATATGAAGATATTTGTGTGATCAACCAGTATGTTGAAAATTTATTATAGGAGCAATTCACTGTGTAAATACTATCTAATTTTACAGGAGTGCTTTAATTACCAACCTGCACTTCATTGAAATTTAAGTTATAACTTTATTAGATGTGAAGCTGCAGGTATGTAAGTTTACCAATAATAATATAATGAGCTATAGCCAAATTCTATGTGTTTTCTTTTTATATATTCAAAAGTTTATACCAATTTTTGTGACTTCCTCCTTTATCTGACACCTATTGATGTGTAGTTTGGTGCCTATAGGAAATGGAGAGAAATTTCCTTTTCTTTCTTTCTTTCTTTCTTTCTTTCTTTCTTTCTTTCTTTCTTTCTTTCTTTTTCTGGTACTGGGGATCTAACTCATGACCTCACATTTGCCAAGCAGGCACTTACGCTGCTGAGCTAAACCCCTGGCCCATGGAGAGAAATTTATGGTTTTAAAGTTTGCTATGTTTTAAAATCCAAGTCTAATAATTAGACTCTTGGAAAAAATAGTCATCTGGGACAGTATAGCAAAAAAAAATTAGAATGAAACTGTTAATGGAAGAATCACAGATACTAATGTCAAAGCATCTAAAACATGAATACTTCTGTATGTGGGATGCATATGAGTCTAGAGAAAACTATCTCTACATTTTACAACAAATAGCTTAATTTTAGACTCATTATAAAATAAGAGAAAGTGCCCCGTAAGTCATTTATGGGATAATTTTAGATAAATATGCTTAAATTAAGTGAATCATAAAGCACCTACTTAAAAAAGAATTTTCTGGAAAATATACTGCTACTAAGGAAAACACATGTTGAGTCCATTGTTGTATAAGGTGATACATTAGCAAGACATGAATTAGTGTCTTATTATTTTAGGCATAATGGCCAATAAAGATGCAGGCATGTGTAATAGAAAATCTTTTGACTCCTATTATCTTAAAATGTATCAATCATTCTTTCTTCCCCTTTCTATTTCCATTTTGTGATTTCTTTTTACTTATTGCTCATCTTGTTATGGTAAGATCTTAGACGGTAGTTCAGTGTGTGATTGTTTATATGCCTTTTATTGGTAAATCAATTATATGACACTTTGTACAATTTCAAATCAATGGGTTATAAAAATTCAGACAATGAATTCACTTCTTAACCGCTTGCTATTCAAAGTCCTTTCTTCTGGCATCGATCTATCACTTCAGTCATGGCCCATCATATCTTTGCTATTCTTTAATAGAGGATTTTGTGAAAATGTGTCAAGCTATCCTGAAACCAGCTTTTCTATCTCTATGAATAGTCATGACATACATTTCTGCTCTAACTATCCCTTGATTATGACAAATGAGGGCAGCTGGGGAATTCCATACTTTATTGAAGATTAGATAGCAGAAAATGCACAATGAACAGTGACCAACTTTGAACTTGCTTGACAAAACCTCATCTTAATTTACATGGAATCGCCCTGCTCTGTGTGGTTATGTGAAACAGCTAACTCAAGGAGCAGCACACTTTGCTGCTAACTTGTTCCACTTTAAATTAATAGGCCATGACTGTTATTTGCATGAGAATGTCTTCTAAACCTCTGCTGCATTCACAAGCAGGGCATTGGGAAGGTAATTGAATCATGGGGCCCACAAAGATGACTTGCTTTTAAGAGGTAGGGCCTATTTGGATGAAATGTAGCACAGGGGTGTGACCAGGAATGTTGTGTCACCCTCCTTGGCTTCTCCCTTTTCTCTCTGCTCCCTGAATATCATATAGGAACAGATTTTCCTAGGGAATCACCTTCTGCCATGCCATTCTGCCTGTGAGCCAAAATCAGACTCTCCTCTTTTCCTCTTTTAAATCATGGGTGTTTTGTCCCAGCAATGAGAAAAGTGATAAAAAGTGTAGCCTAGCTGGATTCTTAGTCCAAACTTGTATTCACATGATTCTTAGGCTGATAATTTACTCTTCAATTCCCTAAAACCATTACCTCATACCTTCTCATAACCCAGACAACTTCACTATCTTCATTTGCAGCTAATGGCCTTATATTGGAGAGAAAGAAGAAAGGAAAGAAAGAAGAAAAGAAGGAAGGAAGGAAGGAAGGAAGGAAGGAAGGAAGGAAGGAAGGAAGAAAGGAAGGAAGGATAGTCCTTGATAACTTCTGACTATGATATATGCCCATTTTTGCCTGTCTATCCTGAATTCGATCCTGTCACATTGGTTGCTCTGTCTGGGCTCCCAGGTGTGGTCAGATCCCCCAAATCCCATGTCCTCTCACCTTCAGCTTTCACTTCAGCTCTCATTTGTATTCTTTCTGGTGGAATCAGTATTCCCAGTTCACTGAATGTTACCTACCTGCTTTCAAACATTATTTCTCTCAGTTTGAAAGAAATGAATGTAAAACTTGCTTAGCTTCTATTACCTCAGTTACTATTATTCTCTTTTTCAGTGTTGCACATTTGTGTTGCCCCCAGTGCTGTTCTACAGTCTCTACTGCATCAGGATGGTACCGTGCACACTTGTAAATCTAATGTACTTTCTCCATCTCCTGAACTCCTCCTGCACTTGGTTTTCATGACACCAAACTATCCTGGTTTCTGTTTTCCTGAGTAGCCATTCCTTTGTGGTGCATAAACTATCAGTTACTCATCTCCCTAACCAATTACCTGGCTTGCCTAGAGCAACATACAACTCTCTACTCAATTTAATCATTTTTAATTTTTCAGCTCTAAAACTCACCCAAATTCTTTTTTCCAACATAGAGGTCTCTACTAAACTTCTGATCTGTAAATCTAGCTGTTTTTCAAAAATTTTTAATTGGAAACATGAATATCCTGTTCACTTTCAAATTAATACATGGGGCTTTGCATCTATGATTCAATCGGCCACAG
Source organism: Dolichotis patagonum (assembly GCA_004027295.1). NCBI lineage: Eukaryota > Metazoa > Chordata > Mammalia > Rodentia > Caviidae > Dolichotis > Dolichotis patagonum. The sequence continues at coordinate 27,400 of PVJX010012257.1, forward strand.
GTCACAACTATTTCTTGAGAATTGAACTGTTACTGAAGGTATACATTCTTTCTTGGTCTTTATTTCTAATCAACACAGTATAATAAAAATTAATATGACATTTACATCAAATTAAACATTGTAAGTAATTCAGAGATATTCTAAGATATTTGACAGGAACTAGATAGGTTTTATACAAACACTGTGCCATTTCCTATAAAAGCGTTGATCATAAGCATATTTGAGTGTTTTCTGGGTTCCTGTGACCTCTTTTCTTCAGAGGTCAAGGGAGAAATGTATTATTTTTGATTGACAAATCATAATTTTATACATTTATGAAATACAATGTGATGTGTTGATGTAAGTCCACAATGTGAAATCATTACATCAATCTAACTTACAGATTTATCACCCCTTTACCTATAGTTTTTCTGAAAGACATTTGAAATTTACTTTTAGTTATTTTGAAGCATACAATATGTTATTACTAACATATAGTCATCCTGATGTGCCATAAATCTCAAAATCATTCCTTTTAACTCTTTGAAGCTTAGTAACCTTTATTAAAGTGTCCTGATGCCATTTCCTCCTTTTGTCCTCTGGTAGCAACCATTCTACTCTCTACTTCTGTGAGTTCAGTTGTTTAAAATTCTTCTTATACATGAGATTAGGCAGTGTTTGTATTTCTGTGCCTGATGTAGTTGGTGCAGCACAATATTCCTCAGTTTCATGTATGTTACACAAATGACAAGATCCTCTCCAAGCACAATTTATTAATCTGAATAATATTATATATTGACTTTATTTATCCCTTTACCCACAGATGGACATTTATTTTGAATTAATAAATATGATGCTGTGAGTAATACTGCTATGAACATTGATAACATTTCAATATGGCAATTTCAGTTTCTTCAGATGTGTACCCAGAAGTGGCAATATATCTTTATTAAATAATTGGATTATACAATAGTTCTTTCAAATTTTTAATGAACTGCCATGACATTTTTCAGAGTTCTTATATATATTTATATCTCTATGAACAATGTACAGTAGTTGGCTTTTCTCTATATCTACATCAGTACTAGTTATCTTTCATCATTTTGATAACAGACATACTAACAGGCATGGTGTGTTTTCTCACTGTGGTTTTAATTTGCCCTTCTCTGTGATTAATGAGGCTGTGAATTTTTAAAAAGATCTGTTGACCATTTCTGTATCTTCTTTCAAGAGATGTTTGTTCAGATTTTGTCAACTTTTATTTGGATTATTACCTCTCGCTACTGGGTTTTTGAAATCCTTACACATTTTGAATATTAGCCCATGGTAATATGTATAGTTTAAAATAATTTTCCCACTTTCTAAGTCTCTCATTTTTTTAGTTCATTCTCTAACTGTACAGGAGACTTGCAGTGCGATGCAATCCCACTTGACTATTTATTTCTGTTGCCTATGCTGTAGATATATCCAGTTTTAACCTACCAAAAACTCAACACTTATTTCCTGGCTCAAAAATACAATTTCCTGACACTCTTCTCCATCTTGCCTGATTTTGAGGCCAAAACCCTTAGTAATTTTCTACTGTTCACCTTATTTCCCCAGCATCAATGCTAGATACTGGCACAAATCACCACCATTCCTCAAATGGATTGTGTAAATCAGCCCTTTTCAGATTTCTGGACTTCTACAACTGGCTCTTCACGGTATATTCTCAAGATGTTATCCAGATTATGACTTGAAAATTTAAATTTGAACAATGTAGCCACTTGCTCAGTATCTTTCCTAGTTATCCCATCTTATTTTCCTTCATTTGAAGAGGAAGCAAAACCAATACATTGGCCCTCAGTGCCCTCCACCACCTGACCGCATATTACCTCTGGCCCTTTTCAATACTCCTTTGTTCTGTAGCAGTCACATTTGCTTCTGTGTTCCCCATCAGAAGTCAGACCCAGCTCTGCATCAGAAGAGCCCTGCTTGGGATCCATCTACAGGAAGGTCTGTCTTAGATACTGGGACACATTGCTCTTAAGTTCCTTCAAGTGCGTGGTAGAAGAGGTAATGGCCTCACCAGAGATGTGCATTTCCTAATCCCTAGAACATATGGATATCTTCTATGGAAAATGGACATTCTATACATGATTAAATTAAGATTTGAGCTACAAAAGTTATGTTGAATTACCAAAAGGAGCATACTGCAATCAAAATAGTGCTTATAAGAGAAAGGTTAAGGCAGTTAGAGGGATAGAAGGATATGAGATCATTAAAGCAGAGGAATACAAAAATTTGAAGATACTCTGACCTTGGTCCTAAAAAATAGAGAAAGGAACATTAGCCATACAATTTCAGGTAGCCTGTAGAAACCAAGGATGACAAGGAAACAAATTCTCCCTTATAGATTTCAATAGAAATGCAGTCATGATGAGATTTTGAGGTGTCTAATGAAACTTAATTGGGACTTCTGACTTATAAAACTGTAATATATATATATATATATATATATATATATATATATATATATATATATACCACATTTCTGTGATACTTATATAGAGTGGCAAAAGAAATTTCATACTATGTATTTACTGAGAAGTTGTCTTTTCAGTGAAGCTCTATAGTCCTGGCTTTTCTGTTTTATTTCCAAATTTTCTTTTATAGTATTCTTGGAGTCCAAATAGCAAAGGAGTGCTTGTTCCCAAATGAACTGTCCTGAGCCCGATCCATGTCATCTGCCTTTGTATAGGTATTTTTGTCTTCTGAGTACTGACCAGAATCTCCCACCGTGTTTGCATTACAGCACTCGAAGGTTGTTTCTCTGGTGAGCATCTCCAGACCTTTCCAAACCCCTGTAAACTAGTTTCTGAGGCTTCTGAACCACATGGTCAGGTAGCAGTCCCACTAATGACTCCACTTCTCTGACATTAAAACCCATCTTAGACGTTTTCCTCATGATTGAGAAAAAATAGCCAATACCTGCAACTTAAAAATGAAAGGGTTTATTTTGGCTCTTGTTTCAGACATTTCAGTCATCTATAGTCAGCAGCATGTATAAGGACCTGGACAGAAAAGTGCTGCTCACGTCATATCTACCAGTATTCAGAGAGAGAAGAGAGGAGCTGGGGTGGGAGATACAGCTTTCAGGTCATGCCTCTAGCAACTTGTCTGCCCCAACCCAGCCCTCCTTCCTAATGGAAAGTCAGCTAAAATGCCCCAGTCCTCTTCCAAAAGCCTGCCTAAGAGCACATGAGTTCTTGGAGGATATCTAAGTAAAAACTATAACAATTTCTGTTATCACCACTAGTTATTTTCTGGGCCCTACAATCTCTTGTCCACCCATACTTTTATCACAACACTTAGAAAATTGTTTTATGTTCACTTATTTATGCTACATCCCTCCCTTAAGTCCAGAACTTTGTAGTACATTTTCACAGACAACTCCAGACACAGGATGGGATCTTCAAATGTAGCTAAAGAGTGCCAAAGTCAGCACCTGATACATAAAAGGCATGGTGGTCTATTATGTCTTACGATTCTCTTATCTCAGAAATACACAATATGGTCTACCAGTTCCTGGCCATTATATGTCAGACAACTCAATAAATATTCTTAACAAAAATTGAAATAATTATACATAAAATGGATCATACCCCACAGAGTTATTGTGACTGTCAAGTGAATTAATATATGAATCACTATATTTGCCAGCATATGATAGTTAAGAATAAAGAGGAAATGATTAGATGATGATGTAAATTTCATGTTTACTAAACTATTTATACTTATCAAACTCACTCACTACCATGACTTTAAATTATCTTCAAATTTTCTCATAAATTTGGGAATAGTATTTTTGTCACTAAACAGAGTTGTAGATATCCTCATGGTTCAAATGTATCATATGTACACACATCAGCTCAGAATACCATTGAACATCATTATGATTTGGATCTAGGTAACCCCCAAGAGCTGCATGTGCTCATAGGCAAGACTTTTGGAAGTCTTGATTCATAGATTGAATCATAGAAGCACTACAGCTGACTTGTTATTAAGAGGTGGAGTCTGGTTAGAGATGCATGATGTAGAAGGGCATATCTCCTTCCTGGCTCCTTCCTTCTTTCTGTGTTTTTTGACTTCCACAAAGTGAATAACTTTCCTCTATCTAGGTCCTTCCGCCATGTGCATTTCTATGTTTAAGACTGACAAACAGTACTGAAACTTTAGAACTGTAATTCAAAATACACCTATTCTCCTTTAATTCATAGTGTCAGTGTTTGGTCCCAGTGACAAGGATGGTAACTAAAACAACATTCTTAGGTTATGTACCAGTAACTCTGCTGTGGACAGTAAAGTGTAATATCAATGGACTGTTCTTGTCATTTGTACTTCAGAAGAATCACTCTAGTACCACTGGAAGAAAGTGGATTATGAAGTAAAGACCAGTGCAAAGGCATGAAAGGCAATAAAGTGGCTCTTGTTTTAATCCAAACAGTAAATATGGTAGCGCCAACTAAGAAAAATATGTAGTGATTTGAATTTAGGGGCATTAAGTGAACTTGATAACTGCTAAGAATATAAATTATACAAATTTAATGTTTAATTCTATAGTTGAGACAACTATAGGATAAAAATCACTTCCAAGATCCTAGCTGGAGTATTTGAATGCTTAGTGATATTAGCTGTGACAGAAAATGCAGAGAAGGAACCAGTTTAGGGGAAAGATCATTAATTTAATATATGACAAGCTATTTGGGCAGGATGACTTGAGGCATCTCAGGAGGATGAGAATGATCCACTGATGTTTTGGCTGCAGATAAATGACGGCACTTTGTAATATTTTTTAAGGCACTGCTAGGCTAACTTGTATCAGCAAGTCTTTAGTTTTGATGAGTGTAATAGACATTTCAGTCTAAGTTATCACATTGAAACACCCAGCTGTTAGGAAATAAAACTAGAGAAGTGACCTTATCTTTTTGAGTGATTTGTTAAAATATGTTTAGAGCCCTGTGGCAGATTTTCATTTTTTGAGTTAATGAAGAAACTTAAGCATGAATCCCAAAGGGCCTTTTCAAAAACTTTGATAAGCATTAAAATGACTGTCCTCTATGAAATATTGCAAATAGAACTATCACAACACATCATATTGAAAAAAAAATGTGTCATGTATTGATTTTTTGGCTACCACTGGATCTTCATTAATGCACATTGTAGATACTTTTTAAATCTCATGCCATTTTCCTAGGCTAAGTGTATTTTAGAGAGGAGTTATGACAGATCAGATGTGACAGGCACTGTTCTACAATTACCATGTGTCTTCGACACTGATATCCTCTAATTCATACCCATGACATCCTTGTGCATACGGGATCATTAGCAATTATTTTTTTAGATGATAAAACTGAGTCAATGAGTGAAGTGACAATCAACATAAGAGTTCATCTGCAAACCCAGTAGAAGCTGGTCTTGGTTCAAATCTAAGCTTTGGAAAGCTTACATTATGTTGTCGTGTTTCACTTCAGACCTGGATGCAAAGCATGTCTGCATACTTCTCACTGTACCATGTTTTAAAGTCTGTACAGAAAATTTTATTTTGGAGAGGATACAAGAAAATGAGATAATAAGGAAAGAATAGTAGGAGAGCTGAAAATCAATTTGTTTACTTAAGTGATTTTGAAGGTTCAAATAACTATACCGACGGTCCAAATATTCACTGAATGCACTTAGGAGGTGCTTTGGAATTCTCTTGTATTCCTCATGTCTAAAATGAATTATCACATGGAGGAGACCAAGGTCTGCTGCCAGTGAAAGCAATACCTGAAATCCTTGGACCATATTCTGAATGCCTAGGTATCTGAGCAGAGTAAAATGAATTCCAGCAAACCAATTTCCCAGGTGGATCCTCTTGAACAGGAGGTCCAGTAACTGTCTTTTCAAATGGAAAGCTTACACTCTTGTACCCTTGAACCTGCAATGGATGGGGTCTTGCTGATTACCTATATGCCTTCAAGGCTTCACTGTTATTTTCCCAGTTCAGAGTCCTTGTTTCTTTTTAATGATGCTACTCTCTTCACATCTTTGGCCTCAGCAGTACACATGGTTCTTTGGGGGCCAAAATTTAAGTTCTTTGCATTTTTCTGTTTGCACTTTTGCTCTTCATTTTCACTATAAATCTGCCTAAAATCCAATGGCAATGAACATTCCAAATCTTATAAGTAGGGTTTCCTTGAAGATTCCTGCACTAGATCAGTTAGTGCACTGCCCTTATACTCATTCTCTTGAAAAGCCTCAAGATTTGGGCAAAATGTAGGTAATTTTCTCAGAATTTAACCCACATAGCCTTTAGCCCAACTACCAAAGTAGCCCTTTTGAGCCTGGCCTTTACTATGCGCTTTTTTATCAACCTTATGATCTTCTGAGTTCTAACCAAAATCACCTGTCAAACTTGGCTTGCTGCATTCTAGAGTTTCTGTATTCCATATCTCCAAATTTTTCCAAACTCTTTTCATAAAGAAGTTCCAAAATCTTCTGAACTGTGTGGTTAGAAATAGTCACGGAAGTGTCCTCATTTCAGGAATAAATTTTCTGTATTAATCTTCTTTGTCCTTCCTAGGACAGGAATCCTGATTCCTGAAAGTTAAAAGAGGACAGGTTTGTTTTTCACTCATGGTTTCAGAGGTTTCAATCCATGCTAGGTTGACTTGAGTGAAGAAACATTATGATGGGAAAGGGTGGTGGAGAAAATTTGCTCACTTAACGCAAGCTGAGCAGCAGAGACACAGAAATTCAGACAATCTCAGAAGAGAAGATAACAAAAAAAGTATAAGCTAAGGAATGAATTATTGATGAGTGGTGAGTGGTAATTATATCAGGGCATAGGACACCAATGGAGTAAAGTCATACTGGAGGTATGGGAGAGGAAAGTAGAAAACTTCCATTCTGTGCATGTCCTCAGATTTGATGTCCCATTGTTGTGTCTCCAGACATCACCACCTAGACCAAGTACAGTGATTTATAATGACATCCACAGTGTAGGTTCAGCCCCAGACTTTGGTTTAAGTCCTGGAGTGGAAGTTGATTTTATGTACTTTGAAAGTTAAGCTTAATTGATGGTTTGATTGCCATATAGGAGATTAGGAAAGCACACTTCTGGGTGTGTCTAGATGGATCAGAAATGCATAATTTTGGAGTCTATGCTTGGTCCCTAGCACCTTTGGGCACTGTTTTCTGGCAGCGTCCCCTTGTTCTGCCTTCCATCTACCAATGCCATGAAATGAGAAGCATCGCTGTGCCACATCCAGGTGGTCACTGGTCAAGACCCAGTGACCAAGTTTTACCCTGAGTAGACACATTACACATTCACTCATTCAGCCTTCAGCACAGTCATTGAATCAGCAGAGCCACACATGTAGGAATTCGTGAGCATGTGTTATCTCAGCAAAACAGAGAAAAAAGTTTAATTTCCTCTCAGGAAACTGAAAAATATTCTGGAATTTGAAGGAATACAGTAAGTTCCTGTGGAAAGGAAATTATTTGTTCAGAAAATCATGTGCTTATTTATAACATAATTTTTAGAAATTTAATATCGATCAAAATAGAGTAGCCTAGGAATTTTGCCTCCTAATAGAGCAATCTTTGGCTTCTAGGCAGGTTATCTTCACATGGTTTATGGAAGCCTTACATTAGTGTGTTAATAAGAAGCTAGTAAGCTTGTCTTGCTGTTAACAGTACAACATTTTAGTTCTCGCAGATTCCAGTTTCACAGCCTTTTGTCTTAAAAAATGAAAATGCCTTAAAAATGCCCCCATTAAAATGTCTCTGTATTGTATTTGCAATATTCACCTTTTTATATGGCCATTAAAGTTCAGACTTAAAAAGAAAATTAAAGACATTAATTTTTAAAACTTGAAACTGCATAATAATGTAAAAATAAAATCAATACTGTTCAAGCCAAACATTCTTACAGTGTGAGTCTGCTGTCTACCTCCTCTATTTCTGTTGACTCTCTCCTTCTGCAGCCTGTGACTGTCTGCTCTATTGGAGGCAAAACTTAATGCAGAATTAAATACTCTACTTATAGCTGTAAAGTATAGAAATAAATGAATTTTAGATTTTAAAAGACCTTTCACTTTACATATGTGAGGAATCAACATAGTTCTAAGTTTGGACATTTATACATGAAATGTAGGAGAGAGTAGACAGTGGAAAATATTTCAGGCAGACACCTGGAAATAGCTAATGAGAAAACTTGTACTGAGAGAACCTTGTTAGGAAACTGTCATGGGAATTCTCATTACTGCAAATCTTTTTTGTGCTTTCTGATCCTTTTTAACCTCACTAACCTATGGAAAGCTAAGAGAAAAAAGGAAAACAGTAAATTGTTCAGTGCTAGAGTCAAAACCTTTTGAGGTTTCAAAGTTGAGAAAATCTTCTAGGGGATGAAAATAAAAAGAAAACATTGCTCATGCACTGTGTAAGGTCTAAAAGCTGGGAGACCATAATAGTTCATTCGATATCTGAAATTGGACCAGCCCTTACTCAGCTCGTTGGTGCACTTACGATCTTTCTAAATACACAACTTTTCTAAATATTCAAGCAAACTATAAATATTCAAGCAAACTATAGCTCTTTTATTTTTGGATTAGTTAAAAAATATTGTCTACATCATGTTGTAAAGATTATATATTTAGTTTGGTTTGGGTCCCCAGCCTAAATACAAATAATCATTAATGAAATTTGCATTTATTTTTACTCATTTAGTTAAAACACCATTTTTAGATTAGACAGTGATGTTCGTGACCTTTACTTTCTAAAAACTGTCTTTCTGAAAGTTGTTTGAAAGTCACAAGTTCACAACTAGTTCAAAACTAGCCTCTGCCATTCTCAAATGTGAAAAACACACTGAGGCCATGATTCACATTGGTACTCTCATGCTTAGATATCTTCATGAGTGAGGATGTTCACACCATCTGGGGATCCAACTAGCTAGTCCTGACTTTCAGATTCCCTAATTCCTGACAACTGAGAAGTCAACTAGGCAGGGAAAGCTGGACAAATTCTATTCCACAATTCAACTTATAAAGTCATTGCTACGGAAACCAGAGTGGAAAAAGTGGGTTTGTTCACGAAGCTGGTGAATAGGGTCTCAGTGACAACATTCCAGTGTCCCCTGGAATCTCCTGGAGGAAGCTCCTGATGGACACAGACCGTGTATCCAAGTACATGGCACTGAGGCAACTCAATAGAAGACCCTAAGGTAAACATAATCACTGGATGAGAAAGAACGTGGAGGTAAACTAGGAGGATAGGAACAGCTACCACGAGAGGCTGTGTTGAATAATTACATCCTAGACATCCATGAAACCCATCTTTGTGGGATAGTGGGATTGTTAGCAAAAAGAAAATGATTAAATCTCAACAGTGTTCAACATGTCTAGGTCTGTCATCCTTTTGAGCAAAGAAAAGATAACCAGTTCCCTTGCATAGTATTCTTTTCAAGAATACTAGGCATTAGTGAAAATTACTATTTTCTTTTTCTTAAGCAGAAACAGTCCCAAATGATTTCCTAACTGCTCTTTCTTTCGGCACAATGGTAGAATTCCACTGCAGGGAGTGACCTTGAATGACCATATGGAGGTGTACTCATGTTGTCTTCCATCTTCTCTCCCTATTACCACATATAATTCATAAGTGACAGATTGTGTTACAGGTAAAGATCCTGAGATGTGTGCTGTTGAATTCCATTGCATAAACATGGTCTTTCCAAAGAAACACAGGTGTCAAGAAATAAGTCTTCCATGTGCTAAGATCAGGGCCTACACAAACATACCAAGATTCTGAGGAGCCCCTGGGGGTACTGGTTGGTAATTTAGGCGGAGACTGTAAAGGGATATTTGAAATCATCATCTGTCAGTGTAGAAGACCAAATCATTATATGAAAAGAATTTTTAATACTGTCAAAATGTGCAGATTTATGAATATAGAGAGTTTGAATATTTCCTGCACATTTTACAGAAACAGTAAAAATTCTATAGTTTAATATTAAAAACTAATATTGAGTGTGTCTTCTCAGTTTTGCTATGGAATTGCTGGTAGGCTAGGGTTAAAATAAGGTAAGGTGGACAGGCAGAGGCTGCTCTAGTGCATGACATAGCTTTTAGGAAGCTTCTTGGGTTTTTCCGTGGGTGACTAGGAAAAGGAGGCCAGCAAAAAAATTGTAGAAACTAACACAAATCAATCAAGTTGGCAAATATTTACCACATGCAAATTTTGTTTTGGCTGTTGAAGGAGAATAAGGGGTCTTGGAAAGAGAGCAATGGGGCAAATGCCCCAGGCAGGCACTTTTACTAATTGTATTTAACAGGAGCTAAATGTTGTGGTGTTTCTTAGAGGCCAATTTCACTTTTCTGTAGACGTTATGAGAGTACATGAAAGAAAAAGTTACTGATTGTGCACATTTTTCAGAATCAATTACAATTGCTCTCTGTGTGTATATGATGCTTTAAAATGCCCTGACAGTGCTAAAGGTGACCATGGTATTACAGTAAGATAATGATACTGACAGAGACAATAGCATGATGCTCCTTTCATCAAGTCACCAAGACCTCCTCCATGAGGTGAATTTTGATATTTGTATATTAAACTCAAACTTAAGTATAGATCATAAAAGTTTTAAATCTTCACTTAATATTTCAAGTCAACTGTTTTCAATTAAAGATATACTTTGATTTACAAAAAATAAATGCTTGCTTCTAAAAACATGAAAATAATTAGAAATTGAATCCTATTAAATTTTATATATTACCATTTTGATGTGATATTTAAGATTATAATGTTAAAGTGTTTTCCTTGAAATAAGTATTATGTGTTCTGGTTTGTCTAGGAACAATTTTAAAACATTTTATAGATGATAATGCAACTTGGTATGAAATCTTGATTAAAGTAGAGCATAGAAAATTATTTATATATTACATATAACCATAACATAGATGAAGCACATTTTGTAGCAATTTATTAGGGAAAGAGTAGTTTCTTACAATTAACCGTATATTATAAAGTGTGTTTCTTTAATCTATGGTGTGGTACTACTTTATTTTATGTAGCATTATTCATGTAAGTGGCGTAAATACCTTAGAAAGTTAAACAACAGCCATAGCGTATGATGATAAATATTAAGAAAGAAGAAAATTAATGAACAGAAGAAATTGAGAAAGCATACATTTTTAAATTAACAAGGAGAATGGATTGCAAGTATAATTTAAAGTCTTCCAGAAATGCATTGCTTATTTCCAAGAAAAGCATTCACATCATGTTCCTAGAGCACTTAATGGCCAGCACAGTTGAATAATATTTCACTTCAGTAGGAAGAACAGAGATGCAGCCAATACTGCCACTGTTTTAGGGTGGACTAGAGAGAAGTCAAACTCTAGCAAAAAAAAAAAATGATACTCGAATAATTTTCACATGAAAAACATGAAAGTTCTGAAGTTTGCTAGTTTACAGCAACAGCAAGAGGTGACATTCATCACTGTTATGATTTTTGTTGTTAGGTTTCTTTTTAATTTTGCCCTAAAGTCTTCCACTTTTATTGAGAATGAACATAAATAAAGATGGCTATATTTTAGAGCTTTTTACTGGAGGAAAGGTAAACCCAAATAAGAATTAACTGAAACAGAACAAAGAAGTGAAACGAAAGTTCATGAAGCAGAAGACATGTGTTATTTTCTGTCCCCTCACAAACTAAGGATGTGATGAGAAGCCAGTAGGAAGTCTGAGGGAAGAAGGCAGCTTACTCAGTAGGTGACCAGCAACAGAGAGACAGACAGAAGACATGTGGCACTGTGACTTTGTTGAAGTTCGTGGCATTAGCCCTTGGGCTGTCCTGTAATGGCTAGTTTAAGAAAACATTCACAAAAGGGGAAATTAGTCACATGACTCTGGTATTGTTGGCTAGGTTTTATAGTGGCTGCCATTTATGGGATGTGTTAGGTTTGGGCTAGGAGGATAAAGGAAGAGAAGATTACATCTCAAATCAAAACTAAAGAGGTATTTTCAGTGAACCATGTGTCACAGCATACAATTAGCACTCTAATATATTACACCAGGCCCAAAACTGAATGCTGAGCAGCACGCTGTCACATTAATTACCGGTAATTATATTAATAGAGTATGGAGCTCTTTCCCCCTTATACCAAAAGGATAAGTACTAATTTTCCTGACAGGCAGTGTTTATAGTAAGTTGATCCTCATTGTAAGATGCCATGGACATGGAAATCGCCTGGAAAAGAGATGATGAGGCCTGTCCATTGCATTCCTAGCTCTCTGTGGGACATACTGGACAGAGCAGCAAAACCTCAGCAAAAACGGGTGAGCAAAGAGACGACCACCAAAACCCAAGACAAGGGGCTTTTATTGTACCAATAGGAAGAGGCCAAATTTTCTATTTTTCAATAAGCAGAACAAAAATTAACAATCTGTGTAAAAATTAGAAAATGATACTTAAAAATGAGGCCTTTCTACATTTGTGACATTTAAAGAGTCATAGAAGTGTGTGTAGTATTTTATAAATGTGAAGTAAAATTATATCAAATAATTTATTTTTGTCTTTACATTTAAGAGGGAGATTGAACAACCAGAGGTATGGATTTAAGAGGTTTTCCTTACTTGAAAGATAATTATGAAAATAACAGAGTTTCTTTCAAAACTAGAAGATGTTAATAAAGTATTCACAGTTTGCTTAAAATAAAAAAGGTGTCATGTCTTTTACTTAAATAAAACTATCTCTGCCAAAATTGTTCAGATATCTACATTTATACACACACACATACACACACACACACACACACACACATACACAAACACACAGTGTGAGTTATGACATGGAAGAGCAGGGCCAGATGAATGGGAACCTGGCATGGTTGCATTATAGAGACACAAGTAGCCACTACAGTCCAAGACTAACAAATGGAAAGAAAATAAAAGAAGCAAAGTTTTAGAAAGGAGGGAAAAATAGCAGAAAATGTTGAAGAGTCTTCTCTAGTCCCATAAAAAATGATGTATAAAATAAAATGAGAATTTTTTTCCATCTAGTCCTTAGAGTTTGAAGGAGATAGAAGTTCTGAGTGTATGGACCAACCAGGTAAACGCAAGGCTTTTCCAAAACAGTTTTCTATTTCTTAGCATTGTTGGTGGCAGCTTCTCCTTTCCTGGAGAAAGTAAATGTGGACCTCACCAAGAATAAGGAATGAGTATTCTTAAGAACAGAAGGATGAACTAAACTCAGAAACTTTGTTGGAAGGGAAAATGAGACTTCAATTTATCAATCTGCATGTAAGGTTTGAGGTAAGTAGAGTTAAAAAGTTAATGGAGAGGGATGGCTATTCAAGAACTCTAAAGTGAGTTACCCTTGTTTTATTTATTAGATTAGTAATTCTTATTGATCTTTTCAATGAATAAGTTATTTGAATAACTTGCCCTTTTGACTTTCCAAAGCAGATTTTGCACATTAAATATGCATGCAAATGATATAAGGTGCCAGTAAAATCATTTTATTTAAATACACATTAGAAAATTATTTAATCTGTGTGGCTACTTCACAGAGTTCAAAACCTACCACAGAAAGTTCAAGAGAGTAAATTATTTGAATAATGTATGCATTGGGAACATTAATATGAGTTTATATTGATCTCATCATTGATATCAATCTTAGTGATATTGCCTATCAAATCTATCACATCAGGAACATATGTGATCATGCATCCAGCACAGCAATCAGAGCCCCAGAAGGACACTCCAGCTCAGCACTTGTCACCAAACTGTAGCATCCAGTCACCCATCACATAACTGATGAGTGCTAATGTAGCTGCAAATGAGCTGTTTGCATTTACAAAATACCAACTAAAATATATAGGCACGTACTTCTAATATTCCACATCACTCATTATAGTTCCCACTCTTATCTACAGAGGTTACATCCCAAGAGTGCTAGTAGTAGCCAAAAGCAAGGAAAGTCACAAATTCTATGCATACTATACCTTTTCTGTACATCCATAATTATGACAAAGGTTATTTTATAAATTAGGTAACAAGACATTAAGAACAATAATAAAAGAACAAGGATAATCATACATTGTAACTAGTTATATGAATATGACCTCTCATATATTCACCCTTCTTTTTGTGATGATATGAAATGATACAATGCCTGCATGATGAGATGAATCAACCTGAGTGACAGAGTTGTGATTTACCATTAGGCAACATTAGTCCTTGTAACCATGGAGAAATGGGTAATTTATACCTAAGCATGAGGAATGGGGCAGCATGAGAGTTTATCACACTGCTCATAAAAGAACGCAATAAAAATATATGAATCATATATATGGAAAGTTCACTATGTAATCAAAATCTTGGGGCATGTAACCATGGGAAAGGGATACCAATGCACATTACTGATTACCTAAACTCCATTTCTTCCTAAAGAAGCCTCTTATTTTTTCATATATCCTCTTTTTCTTGCTATTTCTTTAACTCTGACATTACTTGGTTTCAGAAATTGATTGAAATGGTAAAGGGATTATCATGTTATTGATAACAATTAACTCAGGAATCTATATATATGGATTCCAAAAAGATACTGAGAAGAAATCTGCTGAGAATTTTTTGTGATTCCATGTTTAGGAGAGATTCATTAGAAGAGATGGTCTTTGTATTTCCTATGCATCCTGCTGTACCCAAATGTGAGGCAGGTTATAATGTAGTCCTCTTGTCACCATCCGGAAGCTGAGGCCAATTTTAAAGATAATGCAGTGGAACAGTAGAAAGAACTTGGGCCCTTAATCCACTACGAACCCTGTAACATCTAAGGATCTCTTGGTTCAAGACAGGACAACTTGCTGTCCTCTGTTTCAACCACTAAAATTGTATTTCTTTTTCCTTCTGCCAAAATTCAGAAGGAAAAGATTGTGATTTTGCAAAACCAATGTGAAACAGGTTCACTGTGCACCAGTTACCAACTTCTCAATGTCCCAGGAGAGAAAACTATCAAACATACTAATGACATAAAGCAGTTTTATTACTTTCCAAGAGACAGAAAAGGACAACAGAAGCTTAGGATCTATTGGAACCAGATAATCAAGGCTCAGGATAGCTCCAGGAGGAAGGTAGGAACTCATCTGTTCTTACCTGTTTGTGCTCCACTTTCACTGCAAGGGATACCAGAAAACAAGTTCTGGGCTACATACCCGAGGAGTACTATGTTGGTCAAAAGCATTAAAGGGCACCTTGTTTTAGTGTCCAGGCTGTTCCAGGTACTCTGTTCTCATCTTGGGGTTGATGTGGTGTTACAGAGACTGGAAACAAAGAAAAGATCTCGTCATATGTATGTGGACTTAGCGGAATACAAATGTGGCTATCTAACCAGTTAGGTAGAAACATAATTCTTATAAATTCATTACTAAATCTCACAGAAGAATAAAGATCATATTTTTGGAAACTATCTCTAATGACCTACTGTTTAATGTCTCTGGCAAAAACATACTATTCAGGCATGCCAGCATGCCTCTAAATAATTTATCATTTATAAACAATTTAGTCTGTTATTTTTATAAAATAGCATACTAAAAAATGTAATCAAAACCAAGTTCATGATCACATTTTCTAAAGGAACACAAACATTACTACTAGGCTTTCAAAATATCAGCCAACAAAATCCTGAATTAACAAGTTAATCTCTTCTACACCTGTAGTTTATGATTAGCATTTATTTTCCCTATGATCTTCAAATATTGTCAGCTGATTGAATCAAGAAACCTATTCTGAAGCTGAAAATTTGTAAGATGCCTTCCTTTTCTAAGATGGTGGTACTTTCACCATTCAATAAGCTCACTAATCAGTTAATGATAAGAAACTATATTATACTATGGAATGCTGCCACATTTTAAACACAATATTCATGGGATATCAACAAAAAGAAGTCAAGAATGAGGAAATGCAAATCACTAGCATATATTTGGAGCATTTATGTTTCTGCTTTCCATTCTCTACATGTAGCAGGACATTGTATACAAGTCATAGATATGGTCTCCCCGTAATCCAGAACAAGGGTCTGATTAACAACAGTGGCTTTAAGAAATTCACCACATTTCTCTAAGCATTTTGTGTGCATACAAGAGTAAAGAAAGCAATGATATAAACAGAAATCAGACCAATTAGTTTCCAGAAGGCTAAGAAAAACTGTAGCTTTGAACAAGCAATTAGTGTTAGCTTAGATAAGCTCCCAAGACACAAATCAACAAACACACAAATTAGCAGAATAAGATCAGAAGGTCTACTTACTGTTTTATCCTAGCACAGTAATATGCAGGTTCCATTGGCTATGATAGAACTTCATTGAAAATGATTCAAAAGAATATTAACAGATTCAAGAGTAAAACTATTTACAAACAAATCAACCCTGATAGTAAGGCAAGGAGTCATTCATTGCTCAGTTATACTCAAGTGTTTCATCTTTACTGTCAGTATAAGTCCTCATCCTGGGCACAAGTAGTACAAGTCCTTTGATTGCTAGACCCATTTTATCCCAGTGTAATTAACTGGAAGTTGTAGTTCCCACTGGAATTCGGAAGTGTAATTCCAGGAAGTTGTACTTTGCTATTTAAGAGAAAAGTTAATAGTTATTAAAATTAGATAAAACCATTTCAATTTTTCCAGATGCCTAATGTCTCCATGCTCATACAATCTCCACTGTACTGCAAGCTTCTAAACAACACTCTCTCCTACTTTTGAAATAAGGTTTTGAACTTTTGTTTTGTACCAGGGATTGAACTGATGACCTCACACTTGTCAGGCAGGCACTTACACCACTGAACTAAATCCCCAGCCCTACCTTTGAAATAAAAGTACTTCCTTTCTCATTTTAGATAGTGATGAGAATCTAAACCTATGATTTTCTTTAGAAGTCTTTTGATAGCCTCTTCTGCTTATTTCTGTTTTTCAAAGAAAGTTCTCTATTCCGCAACCATATGCATGAAAAATAAGAAACAATTCAGTCTACCTGCAGTCAGAGTCATGACTGCACCATCTTCACCAATGGGGTCTTGGACTTCTTTGAAATTAATTGGAAATCTGAAAGCAATGGATCTTGTATAATTTGAGTTAGTAAACTATGTCATATAGTAACATAAATTTACTAGGTTATAGAAAAATAGCTGAATCCAAATGATGTCTTTAATATACTGAACTGTTCTAAAACATATGAAATGAACAGGAAGAGTTTAATATTATCTCCTAGACTTTCCTGGTTCTTGGTTACTGGAGAAGAATTTGTCAGTGTCGCACCCAAGGGAGGAAGTGGTTTCAAAGCCAAAGATCTTATTGCAAAGTAAGATGTGGCTAGGTTGGATACCACCAGACTGGGGGCAATTAGAAGTTTCTTTAATCTGGCTTTATTTTGCCATATTTCCTGTTTTAGGATGTTCCACACTGTACTCCTGCATATTTATGATTTAATTTTGAAGCTTTAAATATATGATAATGAGGGCAGATCTCCTCGAAGGTGCCTGGGGCACTCAGGGTATATGCTCCACTCAGGTGAAATTCCTTAGTTCTCCTTGGTGGGTAATTTGTAGTTGCCTCTTCTAGAAGATATTTTTCCAATTGGTTGAAGCCATTTCATGCTCTGGTCCCACATCCCACTTCGCATCATCAAGCAGGAAAAAATCTGAGGAAAAAAACACAGTTTGTGCTGATTTGGACTCCTCCACCCTTTCCCAACACTCATATCTGACTGCTTGCCTATACTACAAGGCGAATAATTAAATCATGGTATGTGCATACACAAATTCACCAAAATGAAACATAATATTCTGTATAATCAGTACACATTAGTAAAAATGTAAGAAAAAAGAAAATGCACAATTTAAAGTCACCTACTCATATAGCTAAAATTAAGATCATCCTTTGCAATCTTAAAAGTGTTGTGGATCAAACTTTTTAGGTGAAGCAATTCACATAGCTGCTTGGATACAGAGGCCAAAAGTCTTTTATATTTTATTTAGTTTTTATTCATTTAGTTTTTCAATCAGATTTTATTGGTACATTTTAGATGTACATAGTGATCACATTCAATGCAGTGAAATTATATCTGCATATGATATTACTTACTTTTTTTTCCCCATTTCTCTACCTTTCTTTCAACCCCTCCTCTTCTTCCTACTTACAAATCTTTGTTTCCATGTTTTTCTTCTTTTCTCTCTTCTTTTTTCATACTTCCCCCTTATTTTAGTCTTGCAATTATAGTTTAATAATTTTCTTAAATTTAAATTGGGCATGTCAACCAAGCAAAACAATAAATTAGGAGAACAAAAGCAAGAAGAGTTTACCAGAAAAAAATGGTGATTTCCTTCCTGGTCTTCCAGATAGTATTACAACCATGATGGGCTACAGAGAAAGACCAATTGTTTCTTAGTCATTGGTGAATAGCGAAACATCTGCCCAGGATGAAGAGATACCCTCGCATGTTTCTCATAGGTATGGATGCCTGGTCATCCATACTGTTTACCTAAAGGCAGAAAAAACTCAGAATTATATATCACATTTTTAAATTTTATTTCCAAATTTTCAAATTCTGTGTACTTTCAAAATATTTATTATGTTGAGTCTCTAAGATTATACAACTAAAGTAGGGGTGTTCTGGTATTTAAAAAAAGATGTCTATAGATATGTAGGACTTTATTTTTTTTACCTTAGTGAAAATCTGCAAAGTATCTTTCATCAAGGATGGAGAAGTCTTAGACTTTTAACTGCCAGCACTGAGAACAGAGATATGTCACAATCTACCACATCTAGCTAATATCAACCAGAACTGAGAGTTCCAGCGATTTGCCAGACTTCCTCTGATGCTTTCTGTGATTATGTATCTCCAACCAGCACCTCCTTAAGGCCAGAAATTTCTCACAATCTCTTAGACCTTTGGACAGATGAAGATTCCTTCCAACCTCCCAGACCTTCAGGACAGAGATGTAATCTTGCAGACCAGCATGCTTTCTAAACTTAAAACTTTCTTTATTATCAAGACACTGTGAGCCTCTTAGAGCATCTAATACCACTCACTCATCTGGGAACACTTCTGAAAAGACTGCTCAACGTGGACACTAAGTACACCTGGGAGGATCAGACTTCAGGGCCAGTGCGTCGAGTGGCAAGAGCATGCTCCATCTGTAAGCATCTGCCTTTGGCAATGAAGGAGAGATAGCTTGCATGGACTGTTTCTGTATGCTGCATTTCCTTTTGTGAAGCAAGCAGAACGGAACCATGATCCCTCAGGTATTAAACTGCTCCCACTTGGATCATTCACCCAAACACAATGGACTTGCCCATTGATGTGTGCAAGGCAAATCAGCACGATTCAGAGATTACAAAGCAAATTTTATTACTTGCAGCAAGTAGGAAAAGCACTTGCATAATGCCCAAAATAGCATCTCCCTGAGCAAAGGAAAGAAAGTAATTTTATCTTGGAGATATATACATATTGTATTGGAAAGGTTTACAAATATGTACGAGAGAAACATATCCTTAAGCATGCTCTATCTGAGATCACGCTTATTCATTCATTTCACAGTCAAATATGGCAAACAGGAACCTTTCTTTGAAATGATTTAGTATTATAATGAGATTATAATAAAGTTCATTCTGGGTCACCTAAAAGAGTGAATCAGAGTGACTTAGTGATTTTGGCTGGTTCCTTATGGTTTGCTCTGAAAGGTCTGTCTGAAACATTTAAAAAGAAACTTGGTAGAATGGGTATTAGGGGCTCTCTAGTGGATCAGAATTGATTTTAAAAAAAGCTATGAATAATACTGCAAGGCATCTATTAGGTAAGTTTGAGGCAGAAGATTATGGAAAACTGGCAAGGCAATTAGACATAACCTTTCATTTTCAGACACCTGTCCATCATGGCCTGGGTGCATGTGCCAAGCAGCTTTGAAGCCCTGCAGGGGGAACCAAAGATCTGGTGTCACAAGGAGGATATACAAGAGGGTAGCCTTTGGTATTATGATCACTGTCTTCATGCCCCTGCAATGTCTTCTTCTGTATGCAAGGCATATCTTCTCTCTTCAGAGCACTTCTTGAGAGAATTTTTTACTTTTTCTTTCCTTTCACTTTTAATATATGTTCAACTTGTATATTCTTTGATTTTCCCATGCAACTTCTTGAACAGAACAACCACCTAGAAAGGATGCCTGTTAGTCTCTTGCCCAGGATCTGGTAAGAGGCTCACATAATGGGAGATAAGGGAGTTTTCCCAGACCATCTGCTAGTTGGAGAGTGAGAAGACTCAGTAGCTGCTCAATTTAAGAAGCAGAAAGCTGCAAGAGGAGGGATCAAGGATATAGTACTAAGCCATAGGCCTGGAAGCTACCTGGAGAGTTACTCGTATGAGTCTGTATCATGAGGCTAAATAAACTATAGTCTGAAGCCATTAGGGGATGGCAGCAAAAAAAAAGCACCTGTTCAAGCAGAGCAGAAGTTTCAAACACACTCTCTCTTGGTTACTTTTCTCTCATTGCTGAGACAAAATACTTGATGCTTATTTCTTACAGTTTTTGAAGGTTTCAGTTCATACTCAATAGGCTCCAAGGCAGGGTGAGGTGCAACCATTCATGGAGGCTGCAAGCAGCAAGAGTGAAAGGGCTAAACAAGAAAGGAAAAGCATGCCTTCTTGCAGTCCTTAGATTGGATGTCATCTCTGCCTTGGGCAGTTGCAGAACTCACACCACCAATCCCAGCCCTAGACAATGAACCAATCACAAATGTTAGATTCAGGGACCTCCATGACTGCATTAGACTTGTTGGGGAGGAGGCTACCCCAACACAAACCATAACACACACTGATTCATTTCTTCCCCTTTCATTCTATCCAGTCTGCAAGTCTATGGGCAAGTATTACCAACAATTGTGGTAGATCTTCCCCTCTCAGTTTGCTGATCTATATGCCCATCATCTTTGGAAACAGCTCACAGACACATCTAGAAGTGTGCTTTATTAATTTTCTAGCTGCTTCTTAATCTGGGAAAATAAATATATCCTGATTAATAATCATGAAATGTTAATAGTCATTTAAAAGGATAGCAGTTTTTTCCCCTGAAAGCATAGGAGTTTTCTCCTAAAATTTTTGCCTAGCAGCAAGCAATTTTCAATCACTAAGAAGAATATACAGAATGGGGAAAGTATATCATTGAGTGTTGGCTGTTTAGATGGGCAAAACTTTGGGGCCACTGATTAATGGTCAGAATTAGCATTTACTGTCCATCCAGATAGGAAAATTGATGTATCTATTTAAAGTTCAGTGTTCTTTTCATTGCACTGGCAGTAATTCCACATATATCATGGGACTATTTTGAGGCTACTTTAAATACTATATACAGAATATCACCTACTTCTGAGTAAACAAAAGGTATTTTGGGTTTTTGCTCTTTGTGTTTTCATATGCATCACATGTCAATTCCTTTTGCCCAGTTTTTATATTATCTCACTTTTATCTACACTGCATGCTTCAAAACACTAAGATTTTAATAAATTGAAACCAGTGGATTTCCAGTTACTTCTGAGTAATCTGTGTACTGAATTTTTATATAAAGAAAGAAAAAACAAAGAAAAATGGTGTTTTTTTTTAATACTGTTGCTAGTCTCCAAGTACTTTATCTTCTTTAGAAATGAACTTTCTCCCATACTGAGATTAGCTGAGAACCACCATTACACTGATTTTCACAGTCAGCAAATCGCTTCTCTGACCTTTCATTTCCTGTCTTGGAAAAGTGGAAAAGCAGCTGGAAAGATTCTTATTTTCACTAACCACTGCATAGATGTCTGCACATAATACAGTGTGCAAAATGCTTTTAGCTGCTTAGAAAGAAAAAATTTACACTGGGAAGCCACTGCTGTCTATTTCACATATACGCATTTACACTTTAACCACATTTATTTTCTTAAACTATTTAAGCTGGGATTTGTCTTTTCAGGTTTGACCCTAAATGCACAAAACACAGTTCTTCATATCTTTTGCTTCTTAGTATGTTTTGTGATTCACATGTATGTTATAATTCATGTGATTTTATGATTCACGTTAAAGAAATGTAATTTTATTTTAAAATATGCTGAAGCACCAATAAAACCATTACTGAAAATATGTATTAAAATATTTTCCACCAATAATTAAGGATGCTTTTAAAAATAAACAATAGTGTTAACAAAACAGGCAAAGTAACTATCATAAGAATCTTTGAATTCATGGAGTGTGGCAAGATACTTTAAGAACCTTTATGTAGCTGGAAGTCTTGGTTACTTCTTTCTCAGACACATGTTACTCCAAATTAGGGAAAGAAAGGTTTATTTATCTTACAGTTTTTGGAGTTTTCAGTACATAATCAACCTCCAAGGTAGGGTGGCATGGCACACTTCAAGGCAGCAGCCAGCAAAAGCACCCAGAGAAAAAATGAAAGAAGGAGCCTCTTCTCTTCCTTTATATTGTAAGCAGGATACTCCCACCCCAGAGCAGGTATACCATTCACAAAATCTGTTTTCCCTCCTCTTGCACAAGATGAAGATATTTACAAAGAACGAACTTGGGTTGCTGCTGTTTCAGTTAAACTTCTAAATAGCTCATGTTGACACAATGTACCAACCATAACACTGGACATGGTGACCCACACCTGTAATCCCAGAACTCTGAGAGGTTCAAGCCAAGCCTCTAAGACTCTGACCCAGCTAGGGAGACCCTGTCTCAAAATAAAAAATTAAAAAGAGGTGGCAATTCTTTTCATTCTGCAGCCTGTCTCTTCACTCTACTGATTGGTTCTTTTAGTCTGATATAATCCCATTTGTTGATTCTTGCTGTTATTTCTTGTGCAACTGAGATTCTGTTTGAAAAATCATTTCCTCCTATGCTCAGGTGTTGTAACTATTTTATCTTTCAGTAGATTTAATGTTCATGTTTTAATGTTTAGATATTTGACCCATCTTGATTTTAATTTAGTATATGATAAGAGATGAGGACGCAGTTTTAATCTTCTGAACACGGAGCCAGTTTACCCAGCACCACTTGTTGAATACACGATCTCTCTTCCACTGTATGCTTTTGGCTCCTTTGTCAAAGACCAAATGGTTGAATGTTTCTGAGAAACATTTTGTATCCTAAATTCTGCTCCATGATCCACGTATGTTTTTATTCCAGTAACATGCCATTTTTATCACTATGGCTTAGCAGGATAGCTTGAAATTAGGTGTTTCTGTGCCTCCTGCTTTCTGCTTGTTTTTTTGTTGTTGTTGTTGTTGTTTCTTGATTTTTTTTAATTTAAAAGAGAATAAAACAAAAGGGGGCAGTACAGAGCAGATCAGAAGAGGACAACTTAGGCAACACAGTACTTTACATTAAGTCAACTGGACATCAACAGTATCTAACACCATATCTCTTACTCTGCTATAGTTGAGCATAGTTTCAATTACAATAATATCAAACATAACACAATAGTATAAAGCCA
>PVJX010012258.1:0-24088 GCA_004027295.1 Dolichotis patagonum
CCATTGACCCAAAGGGACAGATCAACTAGACAGAAATTCAGCAAAGACATAACAGAACTGAATCACACCTGTGAACAAATGGACTTGATAGATGTATACAGAGTGTTCCATCCAACAACATCAGAATACACCTTCTTCTCAGCAGTACATGGGACATTCTCTAAAATAGACCATATACTAGCCCACAGAACATATTTAAATAAATGCAAAAGAATTGAAATTTTCCCATTCATGTTATCGGATCATAGCACTATGAAACTAGAAATTAATGATAAAAGAAAGTGCAAAAACCCCCAAAACACAGAGAAGTTGAATAATACACTCTTGAGCAATCAGTGGGTCATAGAGGAAATTAAAGAACAAATTAAACAATATCTACAAGCAAACGAAGATATAAATACAAGTTACCAGAATCTGTGGGATGCAATGAAAGCGTTCCTCAGAGGAAAATTTCTTGCACTGAGTTCCCACATCAGGAAAACAACACAAACACAAATAAACAACCTGATACTACACCTCAAACATCTAAAAAAGAAGAGCAAGCCAAGCCCAAAGCCAAAAGAAGGGAGGAAATTATAAAGATGAGAGCAGAAATCAATGCAATAGAGACTAAGAAAACAATACAAAGCATCAATGAAGAAAACAGTTGGTTCTTTGAAAGAATGAATAAAACTGATAAACCCCTAGACAACCTTATTGAAAAAGGAAAGAAAAAACTCAAATTTATGCAATAAGGAATGAAATGGGTGAAATCACTACAGACTCGGTGGAAATATAGAAGATCATCAACACTTATTCTGAAAACCTATACTCTCCTAGGTTTGATAACACAGAAGAAATGGACAGATTCCTAGAAACATATGAAATACCAAAGCTGGGTGAAGATGTAAAACTGCTGAATAACCCAATTTCTATTAATGAAATTGAAAAGTGTAACGAAGTCCTTACCAACAAACAAAGAAGAGCCCAGGCCCAGATGGATTCACTGCGGAATTCTACAAGAAATACAAAGAAGACTTAAGGCCAACACTCCTCAAACTCTTCAATGAAATTGAAAGGGAAGCAATTCTTCCTAATTCATTTCTGGAAGCAAGTACCAAAACCTGAGAAAGAGCCAACTAAAAGAGAAAACTACAGGCGTGAAGTTAGGGCACTGGAAAACCAAGCAATCAGCCCTCCGCCCTGCTAAGTGGCTGTGGCCTGGCAAACCGTGGTTGCTCAAGGGTGAGAACCAGCAGTGTCTCCTGAGATCCACACCATGTTGAAACTTAGGGCGCTGGGAAACTAAGCAATCAGCTTGCCACCCGCTAAGCGGCTGTGAACCTACTGGCACGCGGGCTGAGAGTCAAACATCCCACACCCCGCCCTTAGCAAATGGGAGCCAGAAGAGTGAGCATCTCTTGGGAGGTTGACCATACGTAGTGTGGCAAATTAGAGGTATTTCTTTCTACCATCTCTTTGAGGGCAAATATTTTTATCGCTGTTTTGCTTTGTGCTGATTGATGCTATTGCTCTGTTCAATATTCTGTTTTGATGGGTTCTCTAATGTTCTGTATTCTCTTTGATTTTGCTTTATCTGACTGAAAGAACAACTACTGTGAAGATAACAAGATATACTATGGTACCTATTACTGTTATCCCGGTAAGCTGCTGTGAAGTTCTTTCTGTACCAATTTCACTACACTGTCTCAATTGGCTTTATTCCGTCTTGTTCTGTTGTATTTTACTACCTTCAAAATAATTTAAAAAATTAAAAAAAAAGAACTACAGGCTAATCGCCCTAATAAACATGGATGCAAAAATTCTCAATAAAATATTGGCAAACAGGATGCAGCAAATCATCAAGAAGATTATAAATCACAACCAAGTGGGATTCATCCTAGGATTGCAGGGATGGTTCAACTTAAGTAAATTCATAAATGTAATCTACCATATCAATAGAGCCAAAAGTAAGAATCACGTGATCATCTCTATAGATGCAGAAAAAGCTTTTGATAAGGTCCAACACTTATTCATAATAAGAACCTTACAGAGAATTGGAATAGATGGTCTTTACCTCAATATGATAAAGGCCATCTATGACAAACCAACAGCCAGCATATTAAATGGCCAAAAACTGAAAGCCTTTACCTTAAAATCAGGCACAAGACAAGGATGTCCACTATCACCACTCCTATTCAACATAGTACTGGAAATACTAGCCAGAGCAATTAGACAAGAGAGAGAAATAAAAGGAGTAAAGATAGGAAAAGAGGAAGTCAAATTATCATTATTTGCAGATGACATGATACTCTACATAGAAGACCGCCAAAACTCCATTGAAAGACTCCTAAATATAATAAATTCATCAATATAGCTGGATACAAAGTCAATACTCAAAAATCAATAGCATTCCTGCACACTAACAACAAATTCACTGAGAGAGAAACGAGAAGCCACACCCTTCAGACTAGCATCCAAAAAAATGAAACACTTAGGAATTAATCTAACAAAAGAAGTAAAAGAGTTCTACAGGAAAATTATAATACCCTGAAAAAAGAAATGGAAGAAGACCTCAGAAAATGGAAAGACATCCCTTGTTCATGGATAGGAAAAACAAACATTGTGAAAATGGCCATTCTCCCAAAATTACTATACAGATTCAATGCAATTCCAATCAAAATACCACTAACATACCTCATAGATCTAGAGAAATCACTCCTAAAATTGATCTGGAACCAGAAGAGACCTAGAATAGCAAAGGCGATTCTAAGCAGCAAAGGCAAGGCAGGAGGCCCTGATTTCAAGTTGCACTACGAAGCTACTGTAATAAAAATCAACATGGCATTGGAATAAAAACAGATCTGAAGATCAATGGAATAGATTGGAAGATACAACCACAACCACAAACACACTCAACCACCTCATCTTTGATAAAGGGGGCAAACATGTTCACTGGAAGAAAGGTAGTCTCTTTAAATAAATGGTGCTGGAAAAATAGACTATCCACATGCTGAAAACTAAAAACTAGACCCATGCCTATCACCATGTACTAAACTAAACTCTAAATGGAGCAAAGATCTAAATATTAAAACAAAAACACTAAATCTGTTGGAAGACAAAGTCGGTAAAAATCTTAAAGACATAGGAGTAGGTACAGAATTCATGAACAAGAATCAAACTGCACATGAAATACTTCCCAGAATCAATAACTGGAATCACGTCTTATTGAAGAGTTTCTGCATGTCGAAAGAAATCTCCAGCATAGTGAAAAGAAACCCCACAAACTGGGAAAAAATCTTAGTGAACTGTCCCTCAGACAAAGGACTTTTGTCTAGAACTTAAAAAGAATTAAAAAAATCAGACCTCCAAAATTCAAAGACCCTCTCCAAAAATGGGCATCCAAGATGAATACACAGTTCTTGGATGAAGAAATACAAATGGCAAATAAATACATTAAAAAATGTTCATCATTAGAGAAATGCAAATTAAAACCACAGTGAGATTCCATTTCACTCCAGAAAGAATGGCCAGGATAAAGAAAATTACCAACAACAAATGCTGTAGAGGCTGCGGGGGTTGGGGGGGGAGGAACTCTTCTACACTGTTGGGAGTGTAAACTGGTGCAACCACTGTGGAGGTCAGTCTGGAGATTCCTCAAAAAGCTGGCATTGGAAGTCCCATTTGACCCAGCTATTCCGCTTCTAGGCATATTCCCAGAAGAACTGAAAACATCATACCACAGTGATATATGTGCACCCATGTTTATAGCAGCACAATTTGTAATAGCTAGATCTTGGAAACAACCTAAGTGCCCATCAACTGAGGAATGAATAAAAAAGTTGTGGTATTTTTATACAATGGAGTACTACTGAGTGACAAAGAATGATCATATTGAGATATTATAAATAAATGGATGCAACTTGAGACCATACTCATAAGCAAATTAAATCAAACTCACATGGATAAACACCATATAGTCTCTGTAGTGTAAGAAACCGTAAGAGTACATAAGATTTTAGGATAATCATGATTCCCCATTACATTACTTTGAAGCCTTATAATGTTTTCATTCATCAGTTGGAATGGTTTTATTCTGTTTTGTTTGATTTTATTATGTGTGATGGTATGAACTACTATTTTGAAGAAAACAAGACATTATGGCAGCCATTGCTGATTTAATATCTTGCTTTGAAGTCTTACCATGCTTTTGTTCTTCTATTACCATTGGTTCTATCATGTTGTGTCCTATTGGATTTTAATATATGTGATAGTATAAACAAATGTTTTATGGAAAATGAGATATTATCATAGTCCTTGTTCATTTTTTGTTATTTGGTTCACAATGCTCTGTAATACTTTCATCCTCTTGAATGGTTTGATACTATTTCACTATGTTTGATATTATTGTGTGTGACGCTATGCTCTACTATTTCAAAAAAAGAGACATTATGGTAGCTACTGTTAATATCCAGTTGTCTTGTTGTGAAGTGCTGTGTTGCTTACATTGTTCTGTTCTGATCTGCTTTGTTCTGTCCTCTTTGGTTTTATTCTCTTTAATATAAAATTTAAAATAAAAAAAAAATAACAGAAGGCCTCAGTAAGCCTGCATGCAAAGCCTGTACACATATTATAGGATTCAGATAAAACATTGGCCTCGCTCCCTTCTTAAAAATAGTCTTTGCTTTCACAAGTGTTAAGAGACTCTTCTGATTCTCATTACAAGACATCTCTGATAATTGATGACCTATAGGAAAAGTTCTGACTATTCTATTTATAGTTAAAAACCAATATATCCAGGGCTGTTACCTTATTTAAAAGTAATTGTTTTGTGTGTCTTGTATGTTTGCCTGCCTTTTTAATATGTGTTAATAACTAGTTAAGATACCTATAAATGCTTCGTTAAAGTTTTTAAAGTCCAAAAAAATAAAATATGAAGTATTAAGATTTAAGAAAACAAACCCAATAAAAAACTGAGGTATCTATAAGTTCCAGAAAAAAGTAAAATGGTAACACAGTTGGGTCAGCAATGAAAATGTACAAAGTCAAATAAAATAAATGACAATGTAAAAATGATATAACCTCAGTGAGAGGATGAAAAAGAGAGGTTTTGTGAAAGATAACTAAAGCCCTTATCTATTATAATAGAGATGAATAGATACTACCGAAAATCAATGGACAGCAACAAGTACATTGATAAGATTCTGCTAGCCTGGGGCTTAGCTATCTGTAACATGACATCCATCCAACTTGGAACAGGACCCAGAGAAGCAACTTATCTGCCCAAGAGTAACTATGTTCTCTTTCTCATTCCAGGGATAAACCTTCCGTTCACTTTTTGCACATCTGCAGAGCCCTCTCCAATCCCAAGACTCCACAACCACACAAGTCTCCACCCCCAGCCCCCAGTAAATCTTTCTGTTTCCAGTTTTGCACAGGCAGATGCTCCTTGAAACCAGCTGTTAATGTCATTTTTCTCACCTTCCAAACTCCTTCCCCAGCCAAAACTGATAAAAGTAGCTCCACTTCTTTGTTCTGAGAGCCCCACTCCTCTCTTTCTGCAGTCTCTCCATTGCCCACATTAAAGGCCTCTCTAATCTTTGTCTTCTCTCTCATTTTCTCTGCAATGCCTCAGACTGAGTGCCAAAAATGCTCAAACATATTATTCAGAAAGATAAAGGTAAATATTAGAAAAAACAGTTAAAAGGGGAAAACATAAGTGCCTCTGGAATGCGGATATATTTTTATGAAGGTAGGGATATAGAAATCAAAGGGTTGTCTTTTAATATCATTTGAGCTGGGTTACTGGAAATTGAACTCATGACCTTGCACTTGCCACCACTCAGCTAAATCCCTGGCCCTATACTGTATTTTTATTTTGGGGTTTTTAGGTTTTTTTTTTATTATTGTTTTTGAGATAGGGTCTTGTTCCAAAGTCCAGGCTGGCCTTGAACTATGTAGCCTAGGCTGGTCTCAAACTCATGGCAAGCCTCCTGCCTCAGCCTCCTGAGTGCTGGGATTATAGGTGTGCACCACAGTGCCTACCTTATACTATCTTTTAAAAATATTTTAATAATATGTAATTTCAAAAAAAAAAAGTAAGAAATCAATAGTTGATAAGTTACATATTGTCCTCTTAGAAACAGCTGTTCAATTTACAAAATTAAAGCATACAAAGTGGACATTCAAACAGTGAGAATGCAAACAGTTCTGTTCAAAGACCCAACAAAAACTTAGTAATATGGTTATCAGTCCTACACACTTAACATACATGCAGTTACATCCTTTAGAGCACTTTGTTTGCCTCTTTTTTACAATAGCAATTACACATTTTGGGTTTTATTACTCCTACAGTTCTTATTTATTTTTACACTACAGACACAATGTGCTATCTATAAATATGATTCTTATTTATTTCACTTAGGATAGCCTCAAGTTGTCTCGATTTGCCTATGAAGGCCTCAAGATTATCCTTTTTATAGCTGAGTAATATTCCATTGTATAAAAATACCACATCTTTTTTATCCACTTTGTGGTTGATGGGCATCTTGGTTGTTTCCAAGATTTAGCTATTACAAATTGTGCTGCTATGAACATGGGTGCACATATATCACTGTGATATGACCTTTTCAGGTTTTCTGGGAAAATACCCAGGGTGGGTAATAGCTGGATGGAATAAACTTCCAATCCTAGTTTTTTGAGGAATCTCTATAGTGATTTCCATAGTGGCTGTACCAGTCTACACTCCCACCAACAGTGGAGCAGTGTTCCTTTTTCCCCACAGCCTCGCCAACATTTGTTATCAGTTGATTTCTTGATGGTAGCTATTCTTTCCGGAGTGAGATGAAATCTCAATGCTGTTTTAATTTGCCTTTCTTGAATGACCAGTGATGGTGAACATTTCATGTATTTATTTGCCATTTGTGCATCTTCATCTGAGAACTGTGTGTTCATCTCAGATGCCCATTTTTGAATTTGGGGGGCTTGATGTTTTTCAATTCTTTAATATGTTCTAGATATAAGTCCTTTGTCTGAGGGGTTGCTGGCTAAAATTCTTTCCCATTCTGTGGGTTTTCTTTTTACTCTGATGGTGATTTCTTTTGAAGTGCAGAAACTTTTCAATAATATGAGATCCCACTTGTTGATTCTTTGAAGTGTTTCCCGTGCAGTCTGTGTTTTGTTCATGAATTCTCTGACTACCCCTATGTCTCATTTATATGGTAACTGAAAATATTTTTTATTCATTATAAATATACTTACTATGGAAATGCTGTTGAAGTAGGAGCTAAAACTGGAGGATTCTTCCAGAATTCATCCAATAGACTCTGAATAATTTTTCCAAGATCTGAGTGCATTGTAAACTGAAAGTTAAAGCAATACATGATGATTAATATCACTTTTTAAAAATTATCAAGTCTTGCTCTAAATCTTTGCCTACTTTGAATGTCAAGAATTAGCATAAAAGTAAAAGACACTGTGTCAACTCAACATAACAATGATACAGAATTTACAACATTTCTTTTGGTTTGATACTATAAATATTTGGCAATTAGCAAAACAGGTTAGACATGCATTCAATCAATAATGTGCATAAAATATTTCCACCGATTTCACTGTTTACAATTTGAGAGTTCAACGGTAGATACTGAGAATACATTTAAGTTACAGTCCTTCATGTTAACCAATCACATCATAGCCAAGAACTTCCAGGTACAGTGTTAAGTAAACACAGTATTATCTGTTATGTAACAAAATATTCTTTGGAAAATTATTGATTCCAAAACGAAATTTGAATTGTATTTCATGTTTTAAAACATTTAATCAAAAAGTAATACACTTGTTATATTACTCTGAAGTAAATCATAACATACGTACATTGCTTACTAATGGAGAGGTAACATATATTCCTTGTTTATCCATTAAATGATGTCGTATTGGTGGATAAACACTGATCACTGGTTTTTCCTGAGGAAACTGTGGAGGCAGTAATCTGGTAAAGATGAAAAACAAAATTAGCAAATGTTACATCATATGGTCAAAATTCTAAAAAAAAGTTAAAGGGAAATTAAATTTTAACATTTTATATGTATCAATTATTTAGTAATCAACGCTGTTATGGTTGGTTGTTGAGTTGACTGAAAATATATAACCTTCTTAATGTGGACACCTTGAATTACAGGAGTCTCCTGACCTTTCCAATTAATTTCTTTCAAATACAATATACCAGCCTATACAAAAATCTCAAGTTAAAAATTAGAGCAGGCATGTTTACGTTATTCATACACAGACTGGCCATTTATATTACATCACAGGTTCTAGCCATATAGTTTCCTTGTTTTTTTTAAAAAAACTTTTGTGATGCTGGCAATAATTACTTCAGAATCTATTCTATTTCTAAAGATTATATAAATGAAATGGGAAGTGTTAGGATTAAAATATTGTATCTGTCATCATGCCTTGGTTCTACCTGACCCTCTTCTAATTGTCCTAAATAACACCACTTTCCCAACTTTGAGGTCAACCACATGGTTTCAAGTAAAGCACAGTAAATTTTCAATACAATAAAAAGTGAAAACTTTAATCATTTTTTAAAATATTGCAAAATTAAGATTAGCAGATAAAGTCTTTAAAAATTAATTTACTGACTATAGAACAATACTTTCCAAATCTCTTAAATTCAGCATATTTCCCTTTAAATTGCCTCTATTTCCCTGTTGGCTCAGAAAATTAGTTGTTGGCAGCACGGTCAAAGAGAAAACCAAGTCACTTTTAGTGACCTTTGCCTATAATCCCAACACTTGGGGAACTGAGGCAGGAAGCTTGTCATACCAAGACATACCAATTTAAAAAAAACAAGAAAGTGGGAAGGCAAAGAGGGAGGACGAGGAAAAGGAAGAGGGGGAGAACGAGAGGATGACAACCAAAGCCAAAGATTTTGAAACTAGGTTATTAAAAGGGGCAATAAATGGCCTGTGGAGTCAACCAATCTGAGTTTGATTCAGATTATGTTATTTATTAGCCATGTGTCTATAATTTGTCCTAATTTGCAGGGCTGATCTGAGGATTCAAAAAGATTACATATGTCAAATTAACATAGCTTTAATGTTCAGCAGAATTCTATATCCATGCTTCAATTTATTCATGAACGTAGTAGTTAACAAGGCCTATGTGTAGACACTGTGCTAGACAACAAGGAGATCAAGATAAATACAGCATGGCTTTTTCTGCAAGTTGAATACCTTTTACAATTTTTTATCACACTAAATGACATATTACTTTACAAATCATAGTAACTTAAAGTAAGTTCACTTTAAATAGCTTACTGTTAATAGTAACTAAGAAAACAAAAAATTGTAAATTCTATTATATGAAAAACAGGATACAATTCTACTCACATATTAATGTTAATTGTCAGGTTGTTTACGGTGAATGGCAACCTATACTCCACATCTTTCTGTATTTCAGCTATACTGTAAGAGAATATTTGAAAAAAAAAGTTAAAAAACTGCTAGTGTTAAAAACAAACACTACAAGATGGAAAGAGGAGGGGAAGGAGGGAAAAAGGAGTAAAAAGAATTAAGATACTGTATGTACATACATCAACTTCCCACCATGAAAGTAATTATTATGTACTGTAAACACATCCTAATAAAAACTTTAATAAAGATGTTGAGAAAAATAGGCAAAGAAAATCTCCTGTATTCTTATTAACAACAGTTGAATTTATTATCATTTTATCTAATTTATCATTAAGAGAAACAACTATGAATCCTCTGGTTAATGTAGGTCAGGCAGACATCTAAGTTTTGATTGTAACTCTGCCACTACCCAGTTATACGGACAGATGGGGACATTTGAGTTTTAAGAACTTAAACTAAGAAGTCTGTATGAGTGTCTCCTGTGGTCTTATAATACAGTTTGTTAACTGTTTTCCAAGAACAAATATTCTCCTTTTCCCTAAGTAAGAGAAGCTTGGTTTAATTTATAGTAATATTAGTCTTTTTTGGATTATTTGTTGCCAAAGAGTTAAATCCCAGCAAATAAAACACATAGGGAAGTTGTGGGATGGCTTTCCAGGAAAGCATCTTTCATTATTTTATATGAATTACACAGAATGAGCTTCACTCTGACATTTTCATACATACATACTGCATATTTTGGTCATATCTAGCCCTTACTATCCTCCCTTACCTTCCTCTTCTTGACACCTTTCCTATTAGTCAACCTTTTCACCTTCATCATGACTTCCCCTAGATTCCATATAGGTTTGCCTTTTTGAGTGTGGCTTATTTTGCTTAAAATGTCTCTGATTTCATCAAATGCCCTTTCTCACGAAGGTAGCATAATACAAATGCCCTTTCTCACGAAGGTAGCATAATAGTCTATTATGTATAACTACCATATTTTCTTTGTTCATTCATTCACTGACAGGCTCTTAGGCTGATTTAACTACTTGGCTATCGTGAATAGCACTGCAATAACACGGGAATAGTATGCTGATTTTACTTTGTATATATAAGAAGTTACCAGTATACCTGGGTCATATGCTAGTTTCTATTTTTAGTTCTTGAGAAATCTCCATACTGGCTACATTAATTTATGTTCTCAGCAACTACATAAAAATTGCTTTTTCCTGTCATCTTCACCACCTGTAATTTTTGTATTCCTGATTAATGGAGGCATTAGCCAGAGATATGCATGAGATGGAAATGCAGAAATAAGGGATTTTTGGAGCCACATACCCAAAACCTCCCAGAATGCATGATTAGAGATTAAAAGACAATCTACAGGGCAGCGTGTCCGAATTGGATCAAAACACACTGCCTTAAGGAATGAATGGTCTGGCTCTCTCTTCCTCATACTCTACTTTATCACTTAGATTGGTCCTAAGGTTAATCATGTAAGTAACTACCCTGACCTTGTATCCCCTACATGAATTCCTGCATGGTTGTCCTTTATTCTTGTTTCCTGTTTCTATCAGTAAAAAGTCACAGAATCTTCAATTTAGGGGTATCTTATGAGACTTTCTCATGCTGAGGGGGGGGGCTCAGTTAAGGATCATCCCTCTAGGCCATCTTGGAGTTTGAATTGAGCATTGAAGCTGGAGTAATCTTTCATCCTCTGTGCTGTGTCATGGTTGTGAACTGTGACACTTGATGATAGCTGTGATGACTGTAGCTTTGATCTGCATTTCCCTGATGGTTAAAGACATTGAACATATTTCATATAATTATTGCCCATTTGTACTTTTTTTTTTTGAGACCTGTCAGTTCACCTCATTTCTCCGTTTGTTGGATGAATTACTTGCTCTTTTAGTGTTAAGTTCTTTATATATTCTGGATGTTAATCCTGTAGTGATCAGCATTTCAGTTCTGAGACCAAATGACTGACATAATCAAGTTAAAGGAAGAAAGGTTTGTTGTAGTTTACACTTTCAGTTTCAGTCCATGGTTTGCTTGCTGCAAGGCAGAAGCATCATGGCAAAAGTTGTTCACTTTCATTTCAGCCAAAAAGCAGAGTTATACCCTTCAAAAGCACATTCCCAGGCAATTATTTCCTCCAATTGGCCTTCACCTAATAGCCCATTCAACTGTGAATTCATCATTGCATTGATTCACTGATGAGGTTGGTGCCCTCAGGATCCAATTGCCTTTTGAAGTCACACCTCGAAACATAGGATACTTTAGATGAAGGGTGAGCTCTGGACAGACATTTAAAATCTAAATCATAACAAATTTTTTGTCAGATGAATAAATGGCAAAGATTTTCTCCCATTTTGTAAGCTTTTCGCTTTGTTAAGTAGTTCCTTTCCTGTACAGAAACTTTTGAATTTGATTCAATCTTATTTGTTGCTTTTTGCTAATATTTACTGAGCCACTGGAGTCCTATTAGGAAGTCATTGTCTATGTTTTTCCTATATTTTTTTTTTAGTTGTTTCAAAGTTTCAGGTCTTACATTCAGGTCTTTGATCTATTTTGAGGTTTTTTTTTTTAAAAAAGCAATTCTGGAATTATCACAACCCAATGCCTGACTTTATTTATTTTGTACCAGATATCGAACTCATGACCTCACACTTGCCAGGCAGGAGCTTATGCCACTGAGCTAAATCCCCAGCCTTATTTTCAGTTTTTATATAGGGTAAAAGAGGGATCTAGTTTTAGTCTTCTATATGTGGATATCTAGTTTTTCCCAGTACTATTTATTTTTCCCCCATTGTACATCAGCCAAGAATCAGATGGCTGTGGCTCTGTGTGTTTACTCCTGTATGCTCTGTTCTACTCCATTGGTCTATGTGTCTATTTTTATGCTAAAACCATGCTGTTTTTGTTATAATAGCTCTATAGTAGATACTGAAATTAGGAATTATGATACCTCCAGCATTGTTCTTTTTGCTCAGGATTACTTTGGCTATTCAGGGTCTTTTCTGTTTTCATATAAATTTTAAGATTTTTTTTCCAGTTCTATGATGAATGTCATTGGTATTTTAGGAAAGCATCTTAAAGTAGGGGGAAAAAAAAACAGGCCATGCTATTAGCTCATTTAGCCCTTTTTACTTTCCTACAACTTCCTGCATAGGTCTGGTAGCTGGACTTGTATTAGTCATTTTAGACCATGAACGACCCTAAAAATAGGATAGCTAAGCAGAAAAAAACGACCATTTTATGTCTTTTATGAGCAGAAAATTGCCAAACGGAGTTACTTTTCTGTGAGAGAAAAACAAATGTTTTTGTTTAAGCCTTTTGAGAAGTCTTTATTACTGACAATAGAATATAATTTTTATGCCAGACAATATTCTGGAATATTCTAAATTCTTCACCTGCTGTATGCATTACTAGTCTTTTCTAAACAAGTACATTTCATTTGTGAGTTAACCTTTTGGAATGGACTTGTTTTCTAAATGGAAAGTTACAAGTAGGCCAACCAGAGACAAATGGGTAGTATAGATAGGCTCATGCAAAATTTATAAACAATTAGCAAGCAAGAAGTGTGTAGAATAAGATACTCAGACTTTCTGTCTTTAAGACTATTATTATATTGTGGAGCCTGAGTAATGAACAGACTTTCACAGCTAAGCAGGGCAATAAGAGATCAGGTAGTTAATCCTCTCACTTCAGCGATCATTATAAGATCACCCAAGATTACATCACTAGTTAATGACACATATGTACCTCCTAACTCTTTGCTTAGGCCTATATCCATCATGAGTCTATTAGTTGTATCGGAGTGAAAAATCAAAAAATTCTGATAAATATCCTCACTCCCAAATTAGATACCCTGGTTGAAAATGAAAGCAAAATAGCACCATAATTATCATGTAACTGATTATTAAAAAGCATGCAGAAGTTCTTTATCTGGGAAACTCAAGTAAAAAGTAATAAAAAAGGACACTTGTATAACTTTGAATATACATAATTATAAGTAATTATTACAACAGAGCTTCAGGGTGTTGTTTTAGAGATAACGAAATTAATATAGAAGCTAATTAACTAGATACTGTGAGAAAGAAAGACCTAAGTAGTTAGAATAGTCACTATTAAAGACATCAGTTTTTAATATTTTATGAATATGGATACAACGCAGGGCAATACTGATTGTTTCACTTCTGAATCTTTAAATATTGGATTTGGTGAGTGTAATCACTTGGGTTATTTTCAACTGGAAGGAGCAAAACCAGGGTGAAAATGGCTATAACAGTGAGGAGAATTCATGTACAGAGGAAAGGAGATTCCACAAGTGGTTAACTTAGCCGCAAAAATACTTTTTATTCCACCTCATTCAATAGTCAGCTTTAGCTCAAAATCCAAATAGTTTCAAAAGTCCCATAATAAATCCAAAACATTAAAGGTATTTGTCTCTCTCATCCCTTTTTCCTCCCATACATCTCTTTTTATTACTGAGAAAACATTTTGAACAGTTCCAACAGATTTCCCCTCCAACTCTAACTGAACAAAATTAGGTTAAGTCCAAATTCCACAACAAGGGGGAAAAGGGTAGAGACCATCAACACTGGTATAAACAATCACTATTTATCTCTTAAGGTTGAAAGAAAGAGCCCCACGTTAACTATCCCTTTGGTCCTGCAAAGAGGGAAAATGGAATAAAAACAAATGCTTTTTCAAGAAGGCAAAGGAAATGAATTTGGGTAGAAAACGAACACTTTCTCATAAAATGAACATCAGGAAGTAGAAGACACAGTAAAATTAGTTATCTTCCTGAACACAGGTCAGATACTGTAGTTCTAAACTGAATAACATAATTACTACCCAGGAGATAAACACTTTCAGTTTCTGTTTTCAGAGTATATTTCTTAAACATAATACCATGATTTGTCATATTTTTTGTTGTTGTCTCTCATAGCTTCCCACTTGACCTGAATACTACAGTACTGAGACTAGATTAAAAAAAAAATCCTTAAAATTAAGCTAACCTTTTAATGACACCAGATGGAAGTGAGAAAGCAGTAACTAAAAATGAATTAATATCCATTAGGGAAAGAGAGTTAAAGAAATTCTATTGAAATTGATTTTTCAGAGTTATAAGGAGCTCAAAAACAGGTAAGAGTTTGAAGGGAAATGAAAGGCTAGGTTGGGGAAAATTTACTCAGTAAAGCAGAAGAAAAAAACTGGATATTTTCAGTCAAGAGAGCTATTAACTTGACATTTGAAGAAAAGAATATGAAATATGACAGAGGATGGTAGCATACAAGAAACCACTGATTTTTTTTTTTTTTTTTTTTTGAGACAGGGTCTTGATATGCAGTTCAGGCTGGCCTTGTACTCACAGTGATCTTCCTGCCTCAGTATTCCAAGTGCTGGGAATACAGGTGTGTCACTATACCCAAATGATATGTATAATTTAGCAAGATTTGTATGATTCATAAAAAAATTTGGAACTTTTACACAGTACACTTCAGAATAGCCAGTCATGATATGTTTGTACAAAAATCTCTGAACATAAGGCAGACAACTATTTTGGCTAATATAACTAGTTTAAAAGTTCATGTCATTAATTAAAAGGTAAAAGGGTACATTTAAAAAGAACATGTGGGTAGAGGCAATGTTCCCCCCCCCCAGGACTGTATAATTCTTTGAAAGGTGGAAGCATACAATCTACTTAAATGTCTCCAGAATTATCTAAGTATCATTTGTAAATGTGAAATATTTTAATTAAACAAAACATTTATAAAAGAACTTTAATAGAATAAAATATTTAGAAGTACACATTCATAATCCTAATATTTACATGTCAGAAATTCAAAATTTCTGGTTCAAAAAATAACATGAATACATCATTTCTGCTTTCATTTCAGGGTTTTTACTATACTCTTTCAACTCCAACAATTCCTCAGATTAACAGTTACTGCTTTACAACCTCACATTATTTATTTATTTATTTATTTATTTATTCTGGTGCCAGGGATCAAACTCATGGCCTAGCGCTTGTCAGGCAGGTGCTTACGCTGCTGAGCTAAATCCCTGGCCCCTACAATATCACTTTATTTGGGAGGCCAAAAATAAAGTTTAGATCAACCACCTTCCTTATGTACCAGTCATTAGAGTATTTCAAAAATTCAATTCTAACCTCAAGAAATTCCAGCGCTAACAGTATTTATTAGAATATACCAAAGGCTTAAAAGCAATTCTTTCCAAAGGTGTGGTTCGAAAGTGTTTCTGCAATAATAAGGAAGTAGATAACCTTCCAAGGTGATAACTTCTAAGAGTACAAACTTGTTTGAGTCACCTTATTTTATAATCATATTTTATAAAAATAACTCCTTCAGTTAGCACAGAACATGATTTAGAATAACACTGACCTATGGTGGAACTCAGAAAACAGTAACCCAAAGTTTGGCCTTCGGCATTCTAAGTACTGTAAACTACAAGAGTAGAAGGTCTCATAAGCAGAGTCTCTTGCTCTCCTGCCTTATGAGCGAGACTTTCCTCTTTCTTCCTCAAAGCAGTCATAAAAAACAAACTTTTTCTACAAGGCACATCAAAGAAACCAGAACTCTACCACAGGGCAAGCCATAATACCTGAAGAAGCCCTTTTCTTTTGTCTCCCTAAAAGATCCTCATTCCAAAAGGATTTTGCCTGGTACTCATACCTAAGAAGGAACGCTACTCAGGTCACGTAGGATCTGAATAGACAGGTGTCGCACTGTTTCCCCACTTCCATTTATTACCCTTATATCACGTCCACTTGCCAATCATATTTCTACAGAGGTATCCATTCTTCATCTGACCTAAGCATTATAAATAGTTTTCCTCGGTTTTTGGACTTTCATTTCTGAAGGCTCCCATGCCAAATAAAATTTTGGTGAAATAGATTTGTTATGCTTTTCTGTTGTAAACTGTTTTCCATTACAGAAACAGCTGTGACTGTTATGACATGTGAGGAAAGATTTCACATCTTTCCTCCTCTACACTTGTAAGAACTTTATGAACTTAATTTTTCAAAATAAAAGTCTCCAACAATAGCCTGCCACTCTTTTCTGTTTAAAACCCCAAATTTTCCCTTTTTGAAAAGTCCTGACCAAGAATAATTGAGACAAAGAATCAAGAAATAACTAAAACTCAGTCAGCAAAAGGCCTTATTTTAGCCAATCGGATTGTGTAGTGAATTTTTTCATAGTAATACATTTAAAACTATTCTATATTATCACTTATTTGCTTGGGGAAAAAATACTGAAGTATAACAAATAAAATAGCTCCTAATGGTTTATTAAATAGGAATTGCTCACTTTTCTTATGGAACATATTTTTAAATGTATGAAAAGCTTATTTAATGGGTTAGATTTTAACCATGTGGACATCTTTACATAAAACACAGGCTGTATAACTATTAAGCAAACATAATTGTAAACCCCATATAATGCAGTTTTTGTTTGTCTTTTTGAGATAGTCTCACTATGCAATTCAGGTGGGCCTTGTCCTCACTTTAGCCCCAGGCTGGCCCAGTGATCCTCTTGCCTTGGCCTCCCAAGTGCTGGGATTATGGGTGTGGGCCACTCCACCCAGGCAAAGCAGTTCCATATTTGAAAACCACTAGAGGCCACAGACATTTGCAATTTGAAAGGCTGCAGCAAACCAGATGATAGTAGAAAGTTAAAATAATTCAACTTGTAAAATATTTCCAATCTGCCACAATGAAATGAAAACCTCTAAGAAGACAAAACAAATGTACAGTCAGTTGCAAGATGGGGAGAGGTTACTGGACCAAGATAAACTTTTTATAGACCCAAGAGGATTGACTGTCACTTGAAGAATTCACTGTTGAAAACTTTTCCTTCCCTTTCCTTTGATGTTGCAACAGTTTTATCTTCCACTTTGTAAAATTTGGGAGATTATTCTTCCCAATTAAAATTTTAACAATTCAGCCAATGCTGCCATCAGGTACGCAGAGGGAGAGATTAGTGAGAAGGCCTGAGATATCAAGGGACGCTGGCTGTAACAGACTATGAGATTACTGTCAGGGCCGATGTGTCATGAAGGATGACCACGTCGGAAACGCGAGCGCTAAGCAGCGGTGGGGCCGAAGGTAGGGGCACTCCCGAGGAGAGGAGTAAGCATGAGGTAGGAGTGGGAGAGCGGGAGTGTTACCCCGAAGGAGTGAGGTCTACCAAAAGGAAACACGGCAGGAGGAGACTGGGCCTGAGGCGCCGGGCGGGTGGTTAGGAAGCAGCCCGCCCTTCGCCCTACTTTTCCCTCCAGTCGGAAAAGCAGTGACCAAACCTGGAGTGTGAGTTCCGTAGGGACTCGATCAAACGCTGCTTCTGCTGCTGGAGGCTAGTGAGGCCACCGGGGGATCCGGCTGCGGAGGAGGCGGCGCTCTTGGTCAGGGGAAAGAGCCAGCTCATTCTCCTGGGGTCCCCGGGCCCCAGGCCCTAGAAGCCTCTGACCTGCTTCTCCCAGCTGCTTGCCGGCCGTTCTTCGGTCAGAGGAGCAGGCCGAGACGCCCGGGGCCCAACCGCCAGCGGACGGCGTCCCACTGAGTAAGTGCGGTTCACGGTGCCAGGTTCTGCAGGACACCCCTGGTGCAAACAGCTGGAGAAGGCAACTAGCCTCCCGGGACAGGTGGCCTCGGCTTCGCGGCCCAGACAACCAAGCCAGCCAGTCTGGCAGGCTGATGGCCCAGCGCTCCACCACCCCCAGCCTCGTCACCTGCGTGCCCCGCCCCCTCTGCGCGTCGCGTCATCATGTAGCGCCCCCGCCAGGACGTGAGAGAAGCGACGACGCAGCACGGCGCGGCGCAGCTCCGGCTCCCCTTTCCGCCTTGCTGGGCGAGAGGTGTCTATGGGGCGCTCGCTGCCGCCGCCGATACCGCCACCACCACCGCCGCTGCGTGCTGTCTCTATGGCGAGGAGGAGGAGGAGGATCGCAAGCTCAGAGACACAAGTAGATTTTGAGTTTGCCCACAGACTTGCGGGGGGAAGGGCGGGCTGGAGAAGTAAAAAGGGGGCGGGAATGGCGAGCCTAAGCGGGTGTGCAATAGCGCCTGCTGGAGTGCGGCTAGTGGGAGAAGGATCTTGGCGGCGGGTAAAGGGGGAGGGTAACTGGGGCTGGGGTATGTCAAGAGGTTGGCGCGGGCTGATGACGTAAGGGCTTTGTACCTGGGCTTCGTTGTGGGACGGAAATTGAGAGTGGAGGGCGGTGGCCTAGATCGTCAGGTCCTGGTATCTTTTCGCTCAGCAGTGCTTGGGAGTCAATCTGGGTCTCGTAAATGTTATCACCGTCTTCGTACTGCCTCTTTGCCAGGCAGTAGAATAATCCGTGACTTGAATACCTCTGTTCTGTCCTCCTGTTTCTTTGGAAGCCCTCGGAGATGCTACCTCCAGTAATTAGAAGACCTTTGGTGCCTCTTCAGGGCTTCTGGGATTGCCATAGAGAGGTGGTGGAAAGCAGCGTTACACTACATTGTCGTGTGTGTGTGTGTGTGTGTGTGTGTGTGAGAGAGAGAGAGAGAGAGAGAGATGGAGAGAGAGAGAGAAAGAAAGACTTCAGAGTTTTAGAAGACGTAAAAACTTTTACCTGGGTTACGGATTTTTTTTTCCTTTGGTGAGAAATAAATATTTGGAAATTCGCTAAGACCACTATGTTGGCCGTGTTATCATGTATCATGAACTCCGAGTTTATGGACCAGAAGGGTGAGATCTGTATTTGGTATTAGGAGGAAATAGCTCTAATTTTTAGAAAATTAGAAAAATTTAAGTGTAGCAGTTCTGTTGCCTAGTTTTTCCATCCTGCACTTAAGAACGTTTAGATGATTTCTGTGGCTGGCTATTACTTTTTTCTCAGCGTTTAAAAGAAAAAAATTTTTTACGGCACAGTGGCACATGCTTGTCATTCTAGAACTCAGGAAACTGAGTTAGGATCACCAGGTGTACATGGTGCGTTCCAGCCTGAGCTACATAGTGAGTTTTAGACCAACCTAAATTACACATAGCAGGAGTAGGTCTTAATAATAAAAGTAAAATTTAAAAAAGCTAGAAACAGATGACGTTTTATGCAGGGGTGAATTGAACTAAGCAATTTTTAATATAATGGAGAATTTAAAGAATAATTTGTATTCATGCATTAAAACACATAATAAGGAATTGATGGTGGTATCCTTTTTTTCCCCTACAAATTAGACAAGTGTGACTAGAGAAATTTTTCTAAACTTTGGTTTTTGTTATGAATCAAGGAATTTGAATAATTTCTTAGATTTTTCCAGGTTAATTCTATGATTCAATTTTATCATGCAACTGGTTTTTATTTTAACAGGTACATAAATAAAGGATAAAGTAATTTTTGAAACAAGTCTTCAATCAAGTGTAACATTTTGATGCTTGCCGTCTAGATTTCTTTGTGCTTTCACTATGCCAGCAGCAACTGTAGATCATAGCCA
This sequence comes from Dolichotis patagonum, assembly GCA_004027295.1. NCBI lineage: Eukaryota > Metazoa > Chordata > Mammalia > Rodentia > Caviidae > Dolichotis > Dolichotis patagonum. Next base: position 19,867 of record PVJX010012258.1, read on the forward strand.
AAGAATTTGTGAAGTTTGGGCTTGTAACCTGGATGAAGAGATGAAGAAAATTCGTCAAGTTATCCGAAAATACAATTATGTTGCTATGGTATGCTCATGATCAGATCTTTAAAATATTCCTTATAAGGGGAAGGAAGAATTCTGATAGTCTTCAATTCAACCTTTTTGGTTGATTTCAGAGCTTAATCATGAAAAAAATTGCTGATGCCCTCTGCTCAAAAGCTGTCAGGAATATACCTATAATATGAAAAGTTGGTTTTATTACCCACTGGAGTTAGGAGAAGAAGCAATGGAAACAATGTAGCATTTGTTAATATGTTTATAAAGTACTTTAGGATCAGGGCTTGTGTAAGTGGTTTTGGGAAAGGTTTAAGGGAGCAGGATTTTGCTATGGATTGGATGCTGTCAACAAACTAGGTAATTGTATCATTGGGTGTTTGGTCATCTTTGTGGTTTAGACTTTCTTTGTCTGTGATTACAGAATGATTGCATCTCCTGTTGAAGTTCTGTAGAATTGTTTTATGTTCAGCAGGAGAATATCAAGGGCCAATAAGCTATCAGTAGCGTATCAGTTTTTAGTAACATCTGGTCTTAGCAAATAGTGTCATATGAGCTCTTAGAAGCTAGGGAGCGGTTCCTGGATTTCTTTAAAAAAAAATTCGGATTTCCTAGTGAAACACTATTGGTCTACAATTTTTAAAAAACTGTCACGGGAGCTCTGTGAGCACTTTTTTTGTTGTTTTTGTTTTTGTTTTGGGGTTTTTTTTTTTGGTACTGGGGATGGAACTCATGACCTGGTGCTTGCCAGGCAGACGCTTATGCTGCTGATCTGAATCCTCAGCTTTTTTTTTTTTTTTTTTTAATCCGTACTGGGGATCGAATTCATGACCTCGAGCTCACAAGGTAGGCGCTTATGCCACTGAGCTAAATCCCCAGCCCCAGTTTTTGTTTTTTAAATTTGGAGAAAAGTATTTTTTTGTTGATCTCTCCCCCACTCCCTTGTTTCGCCTCCTTATATGAACATTTTCTTCCTATTTTATAATACTTAATATACACTGGTCCTTACGTACACTTTCAGTTTCTCACATAAGAGAAACAGGGTATAAACATAAAGGCACACATGCTAATAATTCAGTTTAGTCTGTTCATGCATAGTTTTTTGTTTTGCTTCACTGTTGTGCTTTGTGTGCCTGTTGGAACTACTTAGTTTTCTAGATAGACTAGATTACTATTCCATAAAGCAAGGAGTTAGGGTTTTGTTTATTCCTTTTGCACTCAACACCTAATCTGAACAGTACCCAGTAACTGGTAGTTGAATTAGACTCAATTTAGAGAAGTTTTAATTTCTTTATTGTCTCCTGTTGACTTGCTGTGTAGTTTTTTTCTTTTTACCTTTTTTTTTTTTTTTTTTTTTGAGACAGAGACTTGCTAGGTAGTTTAGGCTATTTGGGACTCACTGTGTAGACCGGGCTGGCCTTGAACTTCAGTGATCCTCCTGCCTCAGCCTCCCAAGTGCTGGGATTATAAGTGTGTACCACCATTCCTGGCTTGCTGTTTAGTTTTTGTTTTTATCTATCTTAGTTTAAATTCTAATACTTAACCAGATACAAGTTTGTTTGTATTTTTAGTACAAGTAAAAATAAATGTGCTTTTTTGGGAAGAAGTGGAACGGTTGATGAAATGAATATTTTTAAATAGGTAATGTTCTACTTAGTAAAGGCAAACGTACTTAAAGAGTACAGTTTATTTCAAGAGTGGTATTTTCTTAGTGCAAAACTTAGTTATCTTTGTTTTTCAGATGTTAAGGGATAACTTCATTAGTGAAGTATTCATATCCTATAAGAAGGAGTGGGTGGCATACAATCTGTAAATGTTTTTTGTGAATTATAGAGAGAATGTTGATTTAGTCAGAGAAATTAGAGGTTAATGATGCTTTAAATGCGTTTGATGTTGAGATAAACTTTGTGTCAACAATTGTGAACCACAGTGTGTTTTCTACTCTAACCAGTTCTTCACTCAAATTGGTTTTAGTATTCGAATACTGTGAGCATAGTTTCACATACTCCTCGAGAGACATGATTTCATGATTTTTCTCCTCTCTTGTGTCTAGAGTAAGTACTTGGTTGTATTTATCTTATGTGTCTTATATGTATTATTTATTGATAGCATAGTAAAAGTAAGAAAAGATCATTAAGTTTATAGAGTTTTACGGTTTTAAGAAATAATGTGCTTCTTACAGGGTACTGTATTTATTACTAATGAAGTATGAATGTATAGATTGTCATCTATAACAGGATCTTTTAATTTGAATCAAAACTTCTAGGAGTTTGTGCTTCTGACCACTAAGTAGAATAATCTTAAAATTGTTTTACAGGACACCGAGTTTCCAGGTGTGGTTGCAAGACCAATTGGAGAATTCAGGAGCAATGCTGACTATCAGTACCAACTATTGCGATGTAATGTAGACTTATTAAAGATAATTCAGCTAGGACTGACATTTATGAATGAGCAAGGAGAATACCCTCCAGGAACTTCAACTTGGCAGTTTAATTTTAAATTTAATTTGACGTAAGTAGGAAATGAATATATACTACGAACTTTTCTTAAAAGTTTAATACAAGAAATTATTTACCTCAAATATAGTGAAATTCTATACCAAAGTGACTTTGGTACAGTCATCCTGTAAATATATAAAATTTCAAAAGCTTAGATTTCCTTTTAATTGTGGGACAACAAAATTAAATTTATGAAGAATTTAAATCTCAAAGATGAAGACTTTTAAGTTAAAAATACTTTAAATTTGTTTGTTTGTTTCTTGAGATAGGTCTCTATGTAGTTTAGGCTGACCTTGAACTCATAGCAATCCTCTTGTCTCAGCCTTCCAATTGCTAGGGTTATAGGTATACAACCTCTTGCCCCTTGACAAGGATGTAAGAGGCCCTAGGGCCTGACAACATGCATATGGTTAAGGCATCGCCACCTACTTTGTGGCATCTAACCACTGTTTTTTCAGCATTGTTCTACCCTTTTCTTTTTTTCTATTTTCTTTAATTTTCTTTTCTTTCTTTAAAAAAAAAAGAACTATATGCAATATAACAACCATTGTTAAATGTCTTTCATTCTGTTTTGAATTTGAGTTTTCCATTATTGTTTATACCTTTCGTTTTTAGTTCTTCTTTTTTGACTTTTCTTCTTTTTAAATTAAAAATAAATAGAAAGTGATGCTTGATAGAAAAAAGTAATCTTGAAACATTAATTTTACCTTTATTTTTTAAAATTTTTTATTTTTTTGTCTTTTTGAGACAGGGTCTAGCTATGCAATTCAGGCTGGCTTTGGGCTTACTTTGTAGGCCAGGCTAGTCTCAAACTTGCAACAATCCTCCTGCCTCAGCCTCGAGTGCTCCAGAGTGCTAGGATTATAGGGGTGTACCACTATGCAGGGCTACTTTTATCTTTAAACCTTGTGTCCAATTTGAAATGTAGACTTCTTTGTTAAAACATTCAGTCTACTTGTGCAGAGATCTTTATTACAGTCATATTCCAGTTATGATTACATTTCAAATGTAAAACATTTCTTGGACATTTGGGTGCATTTTCTTTTCAAATCAGTGTTTTGTAATTCCTGTATTTCAGTAGCAACTCAGAAAACCTTAATTTACATACAGAAAAAAATAATAGAATCTGGTGTTTCTAATGTTCAGAATCAAATCTAAACCAAGCCCTGGATCTAAACTTAGTTTCCTGAATCATAATTCTTAGTTATGAATAGAAATCATCTTGATAACTGTTGAACATTTGGAATATTTTGGAGCCAAGTCCATTTACAAATGGACCGTTGAGAAAATAAAATGCTGAACATGTTTTAAGTAATTGTAATATTGCATTGTTTTTGACAGCCTATATTTGTATAATTTGATCTTAACATCTGATTTGAAAAACAACAAGTTATTGGACAATTAATAGGTAGTGCCAATGTAGTAATTCTTTGTTCCTATTTGTGCTTTTTCAAAGCTGATGATTTTAGAGGGCAGAACTGTCATGGATATATTACCTTAACTTATAATCGGTTTAATGTCTGTTTCATTCTATAGATCATTGATGGCAAACTTTTTAGAGCTTTCAGTGGTAACAGCCCACTGTGGCACACGTGCCCTAAGTTTGCCACCACTGATAATAATACTGTAATAGTAATTCAGTATGTAGTACTAAAATAATCTCTCTC
>PVJX010012258.1:24188-51005 GCA_004027295.1 Dolichotis patagonum
GTTTTGTTTTTTTTTGGATAGCTCGGTTAGCCGGTCTTTAAAACATTGTTTTGTAATTAGATACTTTTATGATCTCAGTATGAGTAGGAAGTTATTAGTGTTTCAGTTTTGGTAAAATTAGAGTGTTTTCCATCACCCTTCTATCTGCTTTCTGTGTTTATGAACTTTGTGTACTTAATTTGCACATCAGTCTAAAGTCAGGGTTGCTCTTAAGAATTCAGTATTTAAACCATACCATTGTTTTTCCAGATTTTACTGGAAGTAACTCTACACTTCCTTGTTAGACATAGATACAAAGATGAGATGGAAATCTGTCTATGGTTATGATTTAAATTTCATTAAGAATATACTGTAGATAGATATTTCAGGGTTGTACACAATTAAAAACATTGAAGTAAAACATTTTCAAGCTTTAATTATTTTTATATTTAATATTTTCTGAATTTTAAAAATATAATATCTTAAGTAACTTACTGATTAAAAACATGAACAAATATCTTTATACTTAGAAATGATTTATTTTTACTTAATATTTATGTCATTATAATTATTTACTATGGGCTTAGAAATAAACATAACTTTTTTTTGGAACTGGGGATCAAACAACCTCACGATTGCCCGGCAAATATCTTTATATTTAGAAATGATTTATTTTCATTTCTCTTAATATTTATGTCTTATATATATTTCTTAATATTTATGTCACTATAATTATTTACTGTGGGCTCAGAAATAAATATAACTTTTTTTTTTTTAGAATTGGGGATCAAACACAACCTCACGATTGCCAGGCAGGTGCTTATGCTGCTGAGCTAAATCCCTACCCCCAAATATAACTTTTTATGCTTCTATTAAAGCTAGGAAAAGTTTGGTTCAGTTCCACTGTGTACCACAAATAAGTACATAAAGGTTCAGCCGAAGAGTATAGTGACTGCTACAGTGTTCTAAGTTAGAGTTGGCTTCCATGGTCTAAAGTAAATTGAAGTTACTGCAAATGTAGGTCTAAAATGTTAGTATTACTCTTGTATTCTGTTTTTCCCTCTTATTATCCATTTAAGTATTAAGGATTCTAGATGAGTTAAATATTGTTCATTGTTTGGTTTGGATTCTCAGTGTGAGGACTGGACATTTTTTATCAAAGCCTATGGATTTTAGACCTGAAGAGAAAGGAAATTAGATTGTAACAACTTGAGATTGTGACAGATGAGATATATTCACTGAAAATTTTCGTCTTGCTTGTAAAAATAACATGCTTCAAAAAAAACCTAGAAATTAAAAAAACATAAAAAGAAATACTGTTACTAGTCTCCTAGCATTTCCTTCTAATTGTTTTGTAACTATATGTATTCCATTAAGAATGCATCATTTGTATGTTACTGTGAGCATGTTACTAACACTTCTTTCTCATTTATTTTGATCTTTTGGGTATGTCATAAAATGTCTAGTCCTTTGCTGTGGTTGGACAGTTAGGTTGTATGCTTTAAGTTTTAAATCACTTACTATGCTTTTTAAATTGTGAGTCTCTGGATGTACAGATGGTTCCTGACTTAAAGTAGGTTCAGCTTACAATATTTTAATTTATGAGTGCAGAACAGCAACATATATTCGATATAAATCAAACTTTGGGTTTTGATTTTGATATTTCCCTGGCTAAAAATAGATAATCAGATGCTGATGCTCTTGCAGCACTGGGTAACAGGAGCAAGCGGTACTTCTGTCAGCCATGTGATTTTATAAGTGCAAACAAATGATACTTGATTGGGTACAGTGCTGCTAAGCTATTAAATTCCTTTTCAGCTTATATTCTAGGGGAATGGGTTTTTTGAAGACAGAACCCCAAAAGTATAAGTTAGTGAACTGTGCATCTTCATCTACTGTTTAGGTTATTTTATTGGAAAGACTCTAACTTCTAAGATACAACTTCATTTATTCATCCAAAGGATTTGAGTACTTTCAAAATTCTTGATACGGAGCTAGGGATACAGCTCAGTGGCACAGCACCTGCCTGGCAAATACATGGTCCTGAGTTCGATTCCTGGTATAAAAGAATTCTTATTTGTATACATGCATATGTGTATATGTTGAGAAAAAGACATTGGATTGACAGTTTTCTGGCAGGTTATGCACATTCATAGGTTGATGCAAATATCTGTTCTATTGTTGTTTTGATTCTTGAGAATATGATTTTTTTGATAACTGGTATGTATTGGTACTAGTTTTTTTCAAATTTGCAAATCATGTTTTTATATCTTTTACAGTCTTTATAGGATTTAAACATCTTTGTTTTATTAGTTTATTTGAGTTTATTAAATATTTAGTTGAATCATTTTTGGTTATCTGTAATTCTGCTTTATATATTAACAAATTTTTAGCATGAATTTAAGTATTGGAGTTTTTATTTTTAACAAAACTAAGAAACTACTTGAAAAGGTACTTTGTAAAACTGTGTGTCTCTGAATGAGAAATATTTTGAGGTTATTAGGGAACTTGTGTTTAGAGATGTGAATTTTTGTGGTAGGCTAGGATTTTATTTGTAGAAAGAGGTAATTTAAATACATTTACTAACTTTTAGTACACATAGTTGAAATAGTTGATCTTTAAGATATTGCCAGAGGATAGCAGTGCATCTCTGCTTTTTTGGGAAAACATTTTCTGTAGAGATTTGTATGTGGTTATTGTACATTTTTAATTGTTATAAGTGATATTTGTTACTTTAAACATTAGTAATTCATTAATCTTTAGTGTTGGGAGAAATCACATTATTTTTCATAATTATTCTGAATAAATTGATCTTATAATCAATGAACAAACACCAGAACCTATAGCAATTTGTATGTTTTGATTAAACAATATTTCAGTTGTCTTTTTGAGGATAACATTTTAATACATTGCTAGAAGTGAATTTCAAGAGTGGGAAAGGTAGAATGGAAAGGTTTAAAAGTTTGAAATGGGTACTGTTAGAGATGACTCAAAACAAGGAGTTTACCACAGGAAAATTCTTCATCATCTCTGACTTAACTTTAGGTTTTCAACGTTGTCTTCCTCATAAGTTGGGTCTTACAAAGTATGAGATTACTTCATATCATAAAATACTCCTGTAAAATTTATATGAAAGTATTATACATGAGTTTGTCTGAATTAAGCTGTGTAAATTATGTAGGAAATAATTTGCACGCATATCTTTAACAAATTTACCTGATTATAAAATACTCATCCAGATGCACCTCCAGGAATAGTCCTGATGGATTTTCATCTTTTGCTTCTGAAGATTAAAGTTAGAATGGCTAGTTTTGCATAGTTCCTTAAGGGATGAATGGAGGTTTGGGATTATTTGTATCCGCCCTTTTGAGATTTCCCATTATCTTATTAGGGGTGGGCCATCCTTTCCTACCTAAGACTAAGACCATTAAGACTAGAGCCAACTGAGATTACAGATTATCAACCAAGGTTGATGTCACCCATGTATCCTTGTTACCATTAGATCGATATTACTTAAGTGAATATACTTGCAGTTTTATGGTGGATCATAATTTTCACCCATGCTGTACTTGCCTCATGGTTTTGCTCTGTAAAACTGAGAGGTGGGCTCGTTGGCAACCCATTTGGGATCCCTCTTGTCTCTCAGGAGCTATTCCTATCCCCCATTCCATCTCCAATAAATTTTCTTACTTTTAAAAAAAAACCTATCCAAGTCTCTCACTTGGGAATTATGAGTTTGTAAGTCTAGGACTTTAGTGGGACTTGAGAACGCATATTTTTGGTAAGCTCTTAGGGCAGTTGTTACCTTTGGGCAAATTTGGTGAATACTGACATTAGTAAAGCAACATTTACCACTTGGTCTATGTTTTCTAATGTGGTAATGTAACACTGAGTAACAACAATAAAAATCACTGCCTTTTTGAAGCTTAAATTGTGATTGGGACAAAGATAAGAAAAGTAATTTGAGCATATTGGTCAAGAGCATTGTAAACCCAAGGAAAAATCTGTTATGCTTTTGTTTATGGTTGCTAAAATGTGCTTCACTGTGAGCACTGGAAATTTGAGTGACAGGCTTGTTTTTTAAAGGTATATATTTTTCATGTTATAAAGCCAATATCTGTTCAGTTTAACTGAAAAAGATTTGTACAGTGTTATACCATGTATTTCTAAATGTTTCTCCAGAGGAAATTTTGATTTAAAGTGGTTGTTGTGCCTCTCTATGTTTCTGTTGTTAGCTTTTGAGACAGTTACAAGCAAATTGATTTCCTGAAAGAAAACCATAAAAATATTCTCCAGTCCAACTAAAATACTTCTTTTCATATAACTAAGTTTTTTTCTTTTTCTTTCTTTTTTGTTTTGTGGTCTAATTAGTTTCATAAAACTTTTTGTAGACATTTCTTTTGTTAATGGTGGAAGTCAGTATTAGATTTAAAAATAAAGTTATTTAAGGTGATAATGTATATAAACATGTATTTATAAACATTTATGTATTATGTATTTATAAACATTTTATAAACATTTAGTCCAGAGTTTGGTATAAAGAAAAGACTCAGTAAAGTTTGGCTAATGATAAAAAAATAAGTGCTGAATGCACAAAAAATTTTTTTATTATTCTTAAAAGTATGTATCTGTATTTTAGTAGCTGATCTTTTGGATCCCTATAGAAACTAGATGGTTTGGAAATTAGAGAAGGCTTCTGTGGCTTATGTGAAATCTTGAAAGATGAGTTTGTATTTAGATTTCTTGGCTTCAGTTTGGAAATTTAGGATTAGGATTGTTGGAAGGAAAAAAATGCTGTTATAGCAGAGTCCTTAAACAGTTGGCTGCTTATTGGAGCCATTTGAAAAGCTTATCATTTGTGAAAGGAGGCATCTCCTTTTTCTTTTAAGATGGAATGTAGTATAACTCAGGCACATGAGGTGTTTCCCGCTCGATATCTGCTTCCTGTTTCTACTGAGAACATGAGGGATGGGCATAGTCCCTCACAGCTGTGGCTACAGCTCCACCTAGGAGCATTAAAAGGGCTGCTGAGACTGAGCCCCTGAAAAGAGCATGTCTGTCACTTTGCTGTTGGTGGCCTCTGGTGAGTAGAATTTTTTAAACTCAGTTAAGTTTGTATGATGTGTAGAATAGAAGACTGTAAAGCATTGGAATAGTGGAACCTAAGCCAATTCTGTTTTCTTGTTTCCAGCGTCATAGTTGTAGATGTAAGTGGGGAAAAAAACAGTCTGTTTGAAGTAATGGCACTTTTAAATGTCTTTCTCTTTCTCCTGCCAGGGAGGACATGTATGCCCAGGACTCTATAGAGCTACTGACAACATCTGGTATCCAGTTTAAAAAACACGAGGAGGAGGGAATTGAAACCCAGTACTTCGCAGAACTACTTATGACTTCAGGAGTGGTCCTCTGTGAGGGGGTCAAATGGTTATCATTTCATAGGTAAAAATAATTACATTGAGGGCTGAGGATTTAGCTCAGCGGCATAAGAACCTGCCTTGTAAGCATGTGGTCATGAGTTCAATCCCTGGTACCAAAAAAAAATTTACATTGAAAATGGCTTTTGTGTTACCATCTTGCACTTGCCTCATACTTGCCTTGGTCTTTTATATCAACAGTTTCAGACCTAGTTCTAAAAAGAATTGACTGCCATATAGTTGTCTTCTGCCTCTTAAGAGGCTAATAAGGGGATTATTTTAGCCTGCAAGAGTCCGTATTGCTTAGTGGAAGAGTACAGGTTGAAAAAACAGACCTTGGTTGAAATCCAGCAAAACCATTGACAGTTGGTGTCATATCGGGGTTTGTTTTGTTTTGTTTTTGGTACTAAGGATTGAACTTAAAGCCTTGAGCTTGCCAGGTAGGCACTTACACCAGTGAGCTAACCCTCCAGCCCTCAACTTGGGTTTTTTAACATATGTAAGCCTTAATGTTTTATGCTTATAGAAAGGAAACCATTCATAAAAATTATTTATTATCTACCTTGTGCTAGTCACTATGGTAAGATGCTAAGAAGCTGTGAACAAAACAGACTAAAATCTTTGTCTTCATGCAGTTCACATTCTATTGAAGGTAACACTTCCTTTAAATGACCTAATGTATATTTGTTACATAATTTGCTATGTAGTAATAATGCAGTGAAGGAAAATAGCAGAGAGAATGTGGGTGGACTTAAATTTTTTTTAAGAAAGTGGCAGGCAAAACTTCCCTTAGAAGAAATATCTTGCAGAGATGCTTTAGTTGTATAAGTGCTGGTTGTCAGTTCTTCATAATTACAAAACTAGGTCATTTAAGAGAATTCTAGAAAGAAATAAGTTCTATTATATAGATTTCCTGGTAAGAGAAACATTTTCTTGTATAAATAAGCTAAATTGACAGTGTAGGGACTACAAGTGACCTTGGAAGTGATTTTAAAAAGCATATGTTACATTGATGTTAGTGCTTTTAAACTTTATTCCCTTTGCACATTTTTAAATACCTGTCTCCTACATGCTTTAGAATTTAGAACAGTGATTCAGACTGTTCTTACTGTAAACTTAGATGTAGTACTAACTAGTAATTCTCGAGTTGGAGATACGGAACATAATTATTCTCATTATCTCTATTCTGTACTTAAACTGTATATCAGGAGACAAGACTTAAGTTCCTTAAGGAACAGTTCTTTCTGTATATCTACTCTTGAGGGTACAAAACAGCTAGGAAGCATATTCTGATCCTTTTAACATATATGACATCCTTGAGATAAACAAAACCAGATAGAGTTCATGTATTCTTGAAGTTTAGAATCTAGATTCAAATGTGGTATGTTTAAAAATTATCAGGATACAAGATTTTTATTCCACTAAATATCATTAAATACTCTATATATTCTGTTTCTAGTAAAAGATAATTTACAAAATTTTAAAGTCCTCAACTAATCTTACTTTTACTAATAATAAGAAAAAGCCATACTGATTTACATTATTTCCTTGCCAACAATCGTAAATTTAAGTTTCTGCTCTTTGACGTTTATACTTTGATGTTCCTTAATGATCTTTTAACATTAAATCACCCCCTTGCCCTTTTCAAATTAGAAGTTAAATTCTGAACATAACAAAATTTGTTTTGTATCCTTTCTGCAACATGTTAGTAGCATCTCATCAAATACTTACTGAGTTCCAAGTATGTACAAGGGGAGAATGTTTAAAAACATGATTTCTGTCCTTTAAGCTAGTGGAGAACGCAACCCATGTACTCTTAATAGGTAATACAAGAAAAATAACTGTGCCTCAAGAAATCTCTGGGATCTGGACTCTGCAGAGAAGGCTTGCTGTTAGAGATCCTGAACAGAAAGGCAGTCGGGGGAGGGAGTGTGTGTGTGTAATGGGTCTGGGAGTGATGGGACTTAGAAAGCACTGGAAAAGGCCAGCAATAGGAGAGGAGTGTGGGAGTTTGTATGTTATGATCTAGAAGGGTATGCAAATCTTTCCATTAAGAATGGCTCTTGGAGAGCCGTACTCAGCAACAGAATAGCGAGGGAAGAGAGTTTTTGCTTCCAAATGCCATTTCTCTTGCTAGCTTTTGACCTTTTTATCAAATTTCTGTTCATCTGTTTTTCTCTATTTCCATAGTTATTTCATTTTTTTTGATACTTTTGCAAACAGTTTGGTACTCTTCCCAGTATACTCTTTAGCATCAGCAAAATAGTGGCTGTAGACGTGGGTTGGTACTGTCAATCTGTACATCAAGCAATAAATTTTTACCACTCGGTAAGATGACAGCATTTTTCTCATTATACGTGCATAAAAATCTTTTTTTCTATCCTTGTGCGCACTTTGTTTTCTTTTTTGGTTGATTTCTTTTTTACCCACTGTGACTTGCTTAAAATATAGATCAGAAAAACATTTTTTTTTCATCTCCATAGTATTTGTATGTCTCAATCTTTTTTGTTTTTAACCCTTTTGTAGTGGTTATGACTTTGGCTATTTAATCAAAATCCTGACCAACTCTAACTTGCCTGAAGAAGAGCTTGACTTCTTTGAGATCCTTCGATTGTTTTTTCCTGTTATTTATGATGTGAAGTACCTCATGAAGAGCTGCAAAAATCTCAAAGTAAGGTTTAAAATGACATTACGTGCTATCGACATTCAGGCCAAAGTAACTGATGTAAAATCAAAAGCCAGATTTTCTTTTACTTTGAAGAGAAAAAAAATTGCAAAACATGATAATTAGGGAGTAACATTGGTACATACATTGCATATTGTTATCTTCAAATCAGTTACTCAGTACAAGACATCTGCACATAATCGGCAGAACAATACTGGCATAAACCTTTCTTTTCAGTGAGCTCAGAGAAATCAGTATAACTGTCTTAACTGTCTTATAAATACAGTTTCAGCTTCTCACTAGTGAGACAGTATATTTACATGTGTCTTGATTTATTTATGAGTATTGTCTTAATTTACATCCATTTACCTATAAAAGTCTCAAGTTTCTCCTTTACAACTGAGTAGTAATCCAATGTATAAAAACACCACATCTTTTTTTAACCTATTCCTCATTTGAAGGGTTTTTGGGTTATATCCAAGATTTGGCTATTACAAATTGTGCTGCTATAAACATGGGTGTACATATATTGCTGTGATATGTTGTTTTTAATTCTTCTGGAAAGATACCCAGAAGGGGAATAGCTGGGTCAAATAGGACTGCCAATCCTAGTTTTTTGAGGACTCTCCACACTGATTTCCACAGTGGTTGTACCAGTCTGCACTCCCCTCAACAGTAGAAAAGGGTTCCTTTTCCCCATAGCCCCTCCAGCATTTGTTACTGGTTCATTATTTTAATAATAGTCATTAAACGCCTAATTTTTTAAAAACTTTAAAATTTTAACTTTTACTGTTATGATTCTTTCTGTTTTATAAGTAATAGTTATGGGCAGTCCCCATTGAAAGCTTCATTGTATCTTTGAAGGATACATTTTTAACAAAAGTCAAGGTAAGTGTCAGCTTTTTATTAATTGCTTTTGAGATTGAAAATCATGAACCAGAATAGAAGTGTGAAGACCACAGAGTACTCAGATGCACAAAAGTACAAGTTCTCACTCTCTCCAGACATGTGTAAAATTTCCATTTAAGATAAAATTTGAATTGGCCAGCAATGGGCAGATATATTCAGTAGTGTGGTAAAATGCTTTTCCTTTCAGCTTATCTTCATTAGAGATTTTTGCCCCCTTTCCAACATGTAAACTTTGTTAGGCAAAGAGCTATAGTAAATATGTTAAGTGCTACCTAAACAGTAGGTACATTGTTAGTAAATATGTTAAGTGCTACCTAAACAATAGATACATTTTAACATCATGTGATATGTGATAAATTTTTTTTACATTCTTTCAAAAAGAATTTTTTAGTTTGAGTACACATTTCAGCTGTGTGTGTGTGTGTGTGTGTGTGTGTGTGTAGTCCCCTGGGAATTCAGTGATTCTTTTATTCATTTTTGGTGTATGTCTTTTAAAAAAACAAGAAACAAACTTGGACAGTGTGGTTGCTTTACAGAGACTATATCATTCCACTGGTGAAGCTAAAGTTGGTGAAGTTTTCTTATCACCAGGTTTTAGCAAAGTACACATAAAATACACTTTTTGGATGTGATAAGGACTTCTAAACAGAGAAGCAGTGTGGGAATTGAATAAAGAAACTATGTTTAACAAATTGAAAATTAGAAAAGTTTGTTTGCCTGTAATACAGAATATCTTCAGCATAAGATGTTAAAGGTTTAATAAAGATTATTTTATGATTGGAGTTGCTGAAAGTAGCAATCCTCTGTATCATCTGAGGAGGCCACTTCAGGCAAGTAAATTTGTATCTTTATTACTATGGAAACTCAGCCCACCCTACAAAAGTTATAGATGTTGAGAATTCAAGACCTCCGTGTTTTAATCTGGCTTTGTAAACATGTTTTAAAAGTGATGTGTGTGTCTTGGCAGTTTACAGTAACAGAGTGCCACATTTTTGCTCATTACATATATATTTCTGGAAAATATTTAAGAACACGTATACTCTGATTATGAGCTGCTACTGGTATATTAAAATTTAGGTTGTGACAAAGGTGTTGAGGGCAACCATACTATCCAGCTGTGTCTCCTAATCACTGGTGATGACACTTAATCCTCACACTATTTTTAAATCAGAGACAACTGCTGTGTGGAGCACTGTTTCAAGCTGTGATACAGTGAAGGGCTCATTTACTAACAGAGGCTTTACAATTTAAAGGAGACCTTTGTTTTTATTTTGTTATTGAGGGTTGTCCTTCTCCCCTAATAATGTCTCTCTGTATCTTCTTTTTCTCTGTTTTTACTGATTGTTCTGTTTTTTAATCCTAATAGTATTAACATAGGCAGCTTATACCAGCAGGTACTCTAAGAAGTTGTATACGATTAATTGGCTAACAAAATTATAGTTAAGCATGTATTGAATTCTTAATGATTTTATTACTCATAATGGCTTTGCTGTTGGAAAATTATTTAGATGAAAACTATTTAGAGATGAATTAATGGGAAGTTTAAGAATATTTACAAGAATATTTATTACCTATTGAGTTTTATAATGATTGATAGACTGAATGTATTTGTTATTTGTTTACTATTAACTGTGAATCTGATCTGCTTTCCCCATATCTTTAGGAAAATTATTTGCTGATCACATTTTTAAAACCATAATGAAGATACAGTTTTCTAATTAGTCTTTCTGATAAACTGTAAACATTTCCCACATTCAACAAATAGTTTGTTCTCTTTTTTTTTCTAATGGTAAAGGTTACCTTTACATACTAAGGTTCATATTTTGTTTAGTGTCCCAAGCTTATGATTTGTGAATTCAGCCATTGAAGTGTTTTTCTCTTTGACAAGCAATTTTTATTTCTTCTAGGGTGGACTACAAGAAGTTGCAGAACAGTTAGAGCTGGAACGGATAGGACCACAACATCAAGCAGGATCTGATTCATTGCTTACAGGAATGGCCTTTTTCAAAATGAGAGAAGTATGAAGACCTCAGTGCCTTTTTATCCTTTGGTTGTTCGGTTGAGTACATTAAAAATTGATTGCAAAAGTTTTAGATAATAAGAACTAAGTGAAAAATACAATTAGAGGAGTGATATCAGTCATGTACTACACTTGAGTGAACATATTCAAAAATAAATCATCTTGAAATATAATTCCAAAGGAAGTGGAAGACTAAGTTCTTTACAGAATAAAAATTTGAAAATTTCAGCTATCTTACAAATCATGTAGGTCCAACCATATTATTTTTCAGAGGAGAAAACAGGTCAGGAGCTAGTAACTTTATCAATATCAAACATATTAGTAGTGGGAGAAGTAATGTTTTTTAGACTTCATTAGTACTATGTCTACCAAGTTAAAGAATTTATGTTAGGTTTCCCTTATCTTTCCCTTCCCTTAGACTTTAAACTGGTGGTAAAATTTGATTTGCTCATGCTTTGAAAATTTTGTAAAGTAGAATTCGTGCTTTTTTATTGGCTTGAGCCTTACAGAGTGGTTTTGAATTGTAAAGGGATTAAATCTCAAGTAGTGTGAATCAAAAACCAGATTAGGAAGACTGTCCTAAATGACAAAAGGCAGAGATCAGTACCTCAAACACCCTAAATACTGTGTAGATGAATGAAGTTTATTATTTTAGATTTGTTACTGTTTTTTAAGATAGGATCTCTCTGCATACTTCAGACTGGCCTTGAACTCACTATGTAGCTCAGCCTGACCTCGAACTCTGGGCAATCCTTTGGCCTCCGGTTTCCAAGCCCCTGGATTACTGGTGTAGACCCACACACTCAATTGGATGAAGGAAATGTAATGAACCCAAGTCTACTCTTAGGTTATTTCATTTGCTTAAGTATACATTGTTTTACACAACAGAAAATTGGTTGTGCAAAAACAAAATAGGATATATGTTCGCCCAGAAAAGTTTTCTTTTTTGCAGAATATTTATAGTGGACTTCCTAAATTCAAGGACTTGACTGAGACTGGGAACTTAAAATTTCTGTAAAAATGTGTTAGTATGAGAAAGCATTAAATCCATTTTTCCAAGTAGTACTATTTGAGAAGTAATTTGGATTTCTATTCATGATAAGTATATAATTTGTTTTGTACCTATTCCCAGTGCTTCGTTACAGAATTAAAACAGCCTTTTGGGTTTTTCTGCTTTGCATTTGAAAGGTGCTTCAGTGGGTTAATGGTAGATTTCTGACAATTTATTATTTTTCTTGGTTTCTTCAGGGACAGTAACCTAAAGTGAATGTTCAGTTCAGTGTGCTTAGGGTTTATGTAGTCAGCTCTGCCTTGCACTTATAGTCAAGGGAACTATAAGCTTTCATTTTTTTCACCTGTCACTGACTGTTTTCATTTATTCTTACCTATGTACTATTAAATTAATGGAATAAAAAGTTTTTCTCATGCTCACAAGTTCATATAAATGTAGTCTAAATGTTAATGAGACAGACGTACTACTAGTTTTCCTTTTTTTTGTAGTCTTGTTTCCTTTTGCGCTCTATATTAGTAATATTTGTTAAATATCAGTGTGCGGCCTCAAAGGAACATAGAAAAGAGCTGTCATAGCTAAGCAATCAGTACTTACATTGCTGAAATATAAATTGTAAGTGGTACCTTCTGGTTAAAATCTTTTTTTTTTTTCTTCTTCTTCAAAATTCCTTTTTAGATGTTCTTTGAAGATCATATTGATGATGCCAAATATTGTGGCCATTTGTATGGCCTTGGTTCTGGTTCATCCTATGTACAGAATGGCACAGGGAATGCATATGAAGAGGAAGCCAACAAGCAGTCATGACATGAAATAGACCTTTTATTTTTATTTTATTTGAGCTACACACATGCTTGTATATAGGTTTTATCTCTGGTTGAATCCCTTGTAAAACAGATATCCCTCCCCCCCTTTCAGAGTCTATTTTATTTTCTGGCCTTTAGTACTAAGTATGACCGTTCCTATCTCAGATCTTACTAAATAGACGTACATTCAGGTTAAATTTGGCCTTAATTTAATATACTTGTTTGCAAGCGTGTGTGACAGAGGGTGGGGAAAGCTACATCGTATTGAATAATTTGATAAACTTTACCTCCTTGAGCTTGGTTGTTTTCCCTCTCCTAAATTAACTAGCACTGACTGTAATTTATTTCCCTGTTTCATGTCTCTCCCTTCCATTCTGCAGTTTTAGCTATTTGAGATTGTGGACCATCAATTTTGCACTTTAGAGTGATTTCAATCCTCTGTTTTATCAGAAATTGTGGTTAGGTAGAAAAATGGCCATTTGCCAACTTTATACAGTATTTACTTGTTTCTGACCCACTGAGTATAGCACATGCATTGTGCCAACTGTCGATTCAGCAAGACTAACAGAGAAGAAGACAGGAAACTACTGAGAAGCTTAGTAACTACTGTTTCTGTATGTAGTGTTTAATCTTCCAAGCACATCTAGTGTCTGCCGGTTTCTTTTGGTCATGTGTAGACTGCTTTGTGACTGAAGAATTTTCAAACCAGCCTTACACCTCAGGAAAAGGCCCTTATGATTGGATATTTAGTATCTGCCAGAAACTGGCATTCAAGATTCTGAAGCTAGTTATTTTATGATAGCACACATCCCTCGATCTGCTTCTTTTTATCCCATCACTGTTTACTCTTTTTTTAAATAGCCATACCTGTAACGCTCTTGATTTGTTGATTACACAAATCAATTTCACTAAAGTCCAAAGATAGCAAGTCTTTAGGTATGTTTTGTATCAAAGGACAAACATTGTGCTTTCATAGTTGTTAGAATTAATGGAAAGATTTGGTGCAAAACAATAAAATACAGAATATATATACACTCAAAAACACAACACACATATATAGCTAATAAAAATACCTGAGGAGTGTAATGCTTGTTTATTTTTTTGTGTATATCTTTGCAATCTATTTTATATAGTGACAAAGAGACTGTGAAGTATTTAGCCATGCAGAATATGTGACCAGACCAGAGTATGTGTAGGAAGACTTGCTAATCATTAATTCTACCCTGAAATGAGGGACTACAATTTATAATGTGTTACCTACAATTCAATCAGTAATATTAGCAAATCTCCAAATGTTAGCAACAGTAGTTGGTTTCCCTTGTACATTCTTTATTCGTTGTATGACAATGCTGTAACTGGGTGGTCCTTTTTAAACAAATTATTTGCAAAACAGAGGGTATTATTTGTTTTTAAAGCTTTTGTAAATAAAGGCTTCAGAAATGTTTTCTTATATGTTGATGACTTTTTTTTTTTAACAAATAGTTGGGATGTTAAATATCTTTTATTTTTATTTGGCAATTAAACTGAACTCAGTAATTTCCAATTTACTTAAGAGAAGCTGGTTATATTAGTCTTTTAGTTGGAAAATCATCCTGAGCCTTTTGCTTTTCAATAGTGTTGGCTTTTTCTTGGCCTTTGTGGAAGGCAGTTATTCAGAAAAGATTACAAAGTAAATAAATTTGATGTAATTTAAAGCTTACAATGAAGAAGCAAGTTTCTATTTGATTTCTTAACATTTTAATCTTCACTTTAATAAAGTAGTGGCCACATAGTTGCTGTATTTTGTAACTTGTATCAGTTTTAGTTTCTCTAGAAATAGTTACATAATTTAGGAATAGGAACATTCTAGGTTTTAAAATATATTTGGCTTATAGTTTTCCTTTTAGTGTTCTTAGCCATTAATTCAAAAGGCAAAACCTACCCTGTAGGCCAGACTAGCCTATTTTTGTTTGGTTCATGAACCGAGAATGGTTTTTAGCTTTAAATGAAGGGAAAAAATGGGAACATTTCTGATTGGAAATTACATAAAATTCAAACTTAAGTGTTTATGAATAAAATTTTGTTAGAATGCAACCACATTCATCATTTATGTGTGGTCTGTGGCTACTTCCCCTCTACGGTGGGAGAGTTAAATAGCTGCTGCAGGAGCTGCCTTCCTGTGGTGGGCGTACTGTTTCACATGGTGGTTTGACAAGCTCCAGAGTCACTAGAGATACCACTTGATAGTGGAGTGTCATAGATGTTGTCTGTACCAGAGCATTTTATTTTTTTCTGTTTCTAGTACATGCCCATTATATCAAGACAAAAAATGGAGTGGATTTTATAAATACATGGTAATACATTGTCTATGATGCATTAAGGATACATGATAACATTACCAGAATCAAAAATCATCACAGTACTTGTAACTCATCAAAAAGGAACAAAAGAATCCGAAAATTTGAGACACAATACCTCATCACACGTGGTTTTAATTTAAAAAAAAATGAAGGTGCCCCAAAATGGTCATTTTTGTGTGTCAAGCAAAGAAAACTGTTAGTGACAATGGGTTGTCACATTTGCATGCAGTAATCCAAATAAAAGTGTCCAGAGAAGATAAAGACAACCGTTTGATCAGAACAGTTCCATGAGAAGGAGTGATTTTGAGTATTTTTATTTGATTCTTTGTAAGTCAGACATTACCAGTACTTACCTGCCATCCCTTATTCCTTGAGAAATCAGAGCTTAATTTGAAACAATTGAAGAGTTTCTATTGGTAGTCTGGACAACTGTGCGTAAGAATATTTTCAAAGAAGTTAAGCTGCTGTCAGTACAACTTGTGGAATCAACTAGATGCGATATAACTGGTTGTGGTAAAAACATGGAGCAGACAGTGGAGTAGTTGGCCCAATGTGTGAAGTCAGAAAATGTAAGGTATTTGAAGCCTATAGGAATTTATTTTATTCAGTTAATATGTTGCAGAAAATATTGATATTACTGAGCTGGTATTACTGAGTGTCAATATTGGTATTACTGAGTGTCAATAGTGAACTTCATCCACCCTTGTAAACTTTTATCGTCAGGGTCTTTTGTTTTATGAGAAAACAGTACCTGTTTTTTGTTTTTCTCTTTTAATGTCTTCGAGGTAGAGTCTTACATTGAGCTCACTTTATAGCCTAGACTGGTGTCAGACTTGAAACCATCCGCCTGCCTCAGCCTCCCAAGTGTTGGGATTACAGTTGTGCACCACCAAACCTGGTAATACCTTGGTTTTTTGAGAAAACAGTATTGTGGTTTGCCCCTGCCACAGAAGACTTTGGTGGCTTATCATTGGTAAATGATTGTGATCTTTTTGATTCTGGAATTTTCCTGAATGAGAACTGTTTGTTTTTTTGTTTTGTTTTGTTTTTTGGTACTGGGGATTGAACTCATGACCTCGCACTTGCCAGGCAGGCACTTGTGCTGCTGAGCTAAACCCCCAACTGAATGAGAACTGTTCTTAAACACTATTTTTGGACATACTAGTTTTGGAAATCAGTTTTTGCATATAAATTAAGAGAATAGTAAACTTTTGTATATTCTGTTTTCTAAATGTGTAATTTCCATTGTCACACAAATTGTTACTGGAAACATTTTCCTGCAATTCCTTCAGTGTTTGTTTTTTAATGATGCAAGGCAAAGTTAATTCATTTAACTAAAATTGAAGTTTCCTCTTAATAGTCCATTGGAAATTAATATACAAAGAACATGCTGAAAGGCAAATATCAAGAAAAGACAAGTGGAGTCTTACCAGTGCTTATAAGTGATGAATAAAGTCCTGTGCTTAGTAGTGGACATCGGGGCTGGGGATTTAGCTCAGTGGCTTAAGCGCCTGCCTGGCAAGCGTAAGGTCGTGAGTTCGATCCCCGGTACAAAAAAAAAAAAAATAGTGGACATCAGTGTTTGGCAGTACCTGGATCTAACTGAAAAGAGGCTTTGACAGATTAAATAAAATCTTACTAAGATCAGTATTAATTGGTGAATATTTCCAATTGATTCTGGTCATAGAGAATGCTAAATTGAGCCCAAATTGGCCAAAATGTTATCCCTCTCCCACCAGATTCTACTTTTCTAAACTGTATTCAACTATTAAAGTTTTGAATTTTTTCAATAAAAATTCTGTGGCAATGTGTTTTCTCCTTCCGTAAGTACTTAAATAATGTCCTTGCGTTTGTCTTACCTTGGAAAGCCTCAGTTACTACCTGCCCTTCTACAGAAACAAAAAGGTCTACCTCTCTACTAAAGATGACAATTCTTACTTGCTGGTGTGGTGGTGCACGCCTGCAGGCCCAGTACACTACTAGGGGGCTGAGGCAGGAGGATGGTGAATTTTGTGGTGAGCCTAGAGTATATATCAGTACCTTCTTTCAAAAAGCAAAGCAAGAATCACTGTTTACAGTTTCCTCTGCAATAATAAATGCAGAAGGATAAACAACCTGAGGTGAAATCAAGTCAGACATAAGCCCATGTATGCAGCACGAGGATATTAAGAATTCAGTTTCTTAAACCGAAAGGGATAGAGATTAAATTGTTTCTCCTCAGTGTAGCTATGGGTAAGTCTAATTTACACATATCATTTGGTATGTTGGAGGGTATAATTTGTGTGAGAACAGTTTTGTATATAACAATGTCATCTTTTAATGGTTTTATAAATACACTGTAGAAATACAGCAACAGAAATTTAGGAAGATATACAAAGCACCCAAAACTTGAATATCCATTAATCATTTATATTTGAGATACAGTATAAATAAAATCAGCATGGTACTCGCAAAAAACCAGACCTGAGCATCAGTAGAACAGATTAGAAAATGCAGACACAAAAACAAACACACTCATTCACCTTTTCTTTGACAAGCCAAACATGTTCACTAGAACAAAGATAGCCTTTTTAATAAATGGTGCTGGAAAAACTGGCTTCCTCCATGCTGAAGAAAAACTAGAGCCATGTCTCTCACCACACACTAAAATCAAAATGGATCAAAAGTCTAAATATTAAAAACAATTACTGGAAGAGAAAGTAGGTAGAAATCTTGAAGACATAGGTATAGGCAGAGACTTCATGAATAAAACCCAGACTATACGAGAAGCACTACAAAGAATCAACTGAGATCTATTATTAAAAAGCTTTTGCCCAGCAAAAGAAATCACCAAAAGAGTGAAAAGACAGAGTGAGAAAAAATTTTATCCAGTTATCCCTCAAGCAAAGGACTTATTTCTAAACATAAAAAGAATCGAAAAAATCATAGCCCCTGTTAAAACTTCAAAACTGGGTATCTGAGATGAATATGCACTTCTCAGATGAAGTACAAATGGCAAATAAATACATGAAAAAATTCTCAACATCATTGGTCATTGGAGCAATGCAAATTAAAACAACATTGACATTTCATCTCCAGAAAGAATGTCATCAAGGAATCAATAACAAATGCTGGGGGGCTAGGGAAAAGGAACCTTTTATATTATGGCTGGGAGTGCAGACTGATGCAACCACTGTGAAAGTCAATGTGGAGTTTCCTCAAAAATCTAGGATTAAAGGTCACATTTGATCCGGCTATTCCCTCCTGGATATTTTCCCAGAAGAATTAAAAACACACCACAGCAATATATGTGCACCCATGTTTATAGGACCATAATTTGTAATAGTTAAAACTTGCAAACAACCCAAATGCCCATCAAATGTGGAATGGATAAAAAAGATGTATTTTTATACAGTGGAGTACGGTAACAGTCACAAAGATAAACTTGAGACTTTTATAGGTAAATGGATGCAAATTGAGACCATACTCATAAGTGAAATAAACACGCATGGGTAAACATCATATTGTCTCACTGGTGTGAGAAGCTGAAAGAAGCTATAAACATGCATGCATATGTACCACTGTTGTATGATGCTTTTAATTCTTCTAGGAAAATACCCAAAAGGGAAATAGCTGGGTCAAATGGGACCTCTAATCCTAGCTTTTTGAGGAATTTCCACACTGACTTCCAAACTTTTATAGATAAATGGATTCAACTTGAGACCATATACATAAGTGAAATAAATCAGACTTGTGTAAACATCCTATTATCTCCCTGATGTGAGAAACTGAAAGTAAATCAGGACCAAAGTGTACACTAGATACTGTGAATGAGAAAAATTGCTCAAAAGGAAAGAGGAACTAGACTGAGGAAAGGAAGGAAAAGGAAAAAAAAATACAGTTGTACAGCTAGTTTCTCTTCAAAGAAAAACTTTCTTTTTGAAGGCAGCCTGGTAGGTATGGTCCTTCTTCAAAATGCAGTAGTGCATATTAGAGAGCCATACTTCTGCCAGAAAAAAAGACCATTTTTTCCCTCAATTTGAATAAACACCTTTACTTGTCAAATTATTAAGTACTAATAAATTCAGGACATGATTGAGTTCCTTACGTTGTTAAGCCTTTTCTATGATGTAACATCAGTTTGTTTTCATAGATCATAAAATAGTAGTGTCCTTTCTGCACAACAGGGAGCTCTTTTATGTGGCATAAATTAGAGCCTAAAATCATTTATTAAAAGCTCTCCTGTAGTTTGATAGTACTGGAAATAACCCTACTGAGAAGACACTCCTAACAGCCACCCTTATCCCCCCAATCTGAATACAGAAATGTGGCGATGGAGAGAAATATCAGAGATCTGTGGACACTTGCTGTCAGGTTTTTTCTTTACTTTCTTGTAATAAGAAATGGCTACAAGTGGTATAAAGATGGCTCTATTATCATTACTCAGATGATCAGATTTGAACTCTGGAAGAACAATTAGGGTTAGAGACTGAAGTTTTAATCACCCAGGCTGCCATGGGAGAGAATCCTCAATCCATATTTCAAGGGGACCTCGGGAAGGGAAAAGCAGAAACCTATTTGAGAGCCTCCTGCTGCACGGAACATCATGCTGGAAAATACTGATTTTCACAGCCAGATCTGCAAGTGTTCCTTTGAAATACCTGACTTCCTCCCTTCAGTAATGTCCACTGTTTCCCAGTCTATAAAAGAGTAGCAAACTTTTCACGAGAAAAAGAATCGGAAAGTATATGGTTCGCATCATTATAAATTTCTTGTGTTCTCTGAGAAAATAAGACGCTTTGGTAATGAGCTCTAAAGAAAATCTGATGGGGGAAGAGACTGCTTAATTTTAAAATCAAGATTTCTTCAATGTTGGCATGTATGTAATGCTAACATGATTTGGATTGCTAAAATTTCAATTTAAAAAACAATCAATGAATTTTTACCAAGGCTAAAAAACTCCAGTGGTATTCCTGTAAAAGAGTAATACATGCTTAATGTGTATGACAAAATCCTCTTCCACATTCTAGAGAAAACACGTGTCAAATGGGTTAAGTATGTGAAAAAGAGAATGTAGGCCTCTAAAACATTTGATAGTAAGCCTGGAGATTTTCTACTTAGAAAGGACAAGCTTCCATAGAAGGGTCTTACCTAGAGATGTGCTATTGGTGAAAAAATTCCATTGTTGAAATATATGAATATGTTGAATTATGTCCCTTGTGACAAGGGACAAAATATGGCCAGATTAGAATTTGTAGTTTGTGTAGGTAGGATGATCATATAAGGGAAAATTTTCACGGTTTACAGTGTAAGTTGTTTTTGCAATTTATATATGTGTTCTGGAGTTTAAAAAGAAACTCAAAGAAATGGTCAAAGTATCATTTTTATACGTAAATATCTGTTAAGTACACCAATTTATGCAATATGATTTCAGAACCATACCTGCAAGTTTATATGTATTTTAAAATAGGGAAAATTTACTAGTCTTTAATGGAATAACTTTTTTACACATTTTCTTTTTAAAATTAGAACATGCTTGCAATATATAATGACAACTTTGTGAGTATTTGATATAATGGAGTAACATTTTTTTCATATATTTTCTTAAAGTATGAGTCACTATTGCTAGCTTCATTTTTCATGAATTTGGTTTATAAATCTTTTGCACTGGCTTTCCTTAGTGAAGATAGTTTGTAAAAAAAAAAGGCCATATTTCCAGTAATATCTGTAAGTTCTATGGTCTATTTTTAATTTTGTTTTCAGAATTATTTAATTACCAATGAATAAGTCCCCATTTTCTCACCCCATCCCCAGAGACCATGTTATGACTATATTCTAGGCATGAATTTTACCATTACTAGCTCTAATAGATTATTAGAAACAGATACTTTTGAAGGAATTGTATTTTCGGGGCATAGGCATTTCATATAGACAAGGAAGGTGAACAGACACAAATTAGGGTGTATCAGGACTGAACTTGTGAATATGTACTTCCTTGGCTGCCTCATCACTGTATGCAGATGCAAGAGTTCTCTATCTTTGAAACAATAACCCTCCTCTACTACATAATAGTAAGTGATTAACTAACATAAACATTTCTTCAATACTTTTAAATGAAAATTTTCTTAAGTCTTATTACGGAACTGGTAAAATCACTAAAAACAGGAAAAAATCAAAATTACCAGTTTAAAGGACACTCAGAACAATTCAAATTAAAGTGTCTCAATTTGAGGTAAACCATTATGTATATGTATTGTTAAAGTAAAATGTTTAAAATGTTTTAAAGGTAAATATACATATATATGTTTAAAATGTAGAGCTATTTACTCAGGTACATTTATAGCACATATCTAATAGGATCACCTCCAAAAATCATTAACCTCTACAATTAAAAGCAAAACTAGAAACAAAAATCCTTTAATGTTTATTTACCATATGAAAACAGAAAAAGAACCATTACAACTTAATGGAAAAAAAAGTTTATTCATTTGTTAAATTTTTCAAATCTCATTCTAATTTGTGTTGACGTATGTATTTAAGAAAGTACATAAAAGACCTAAAGGGAGGAAAATTAACAATATTGTAGTAGAGTAAAAGGTTAAAATCTCTCTTTGTTTTTTCTTGACTTCCAGTTTGATTCTGTCCAGGAAAACAGCTATAGTAGGTACTGTGCTTTCAAAAAACCTGCTTGCATATAATTCTTAATAAGTCACATGATACTGTTGCCCTTAAGAGTTCTAGCAGGAGCTCTAGGTTCTAGTCTGGCACTTCAGGTAATGATAAGTGACCAAAAAATACTTGAAGATAAAAGTGAAAATGTATCATATCGTCTGAGATTTCTTCAAGCTGATTGTCATCAAACTTTTTAGCTTAAAAAAATGTGAAAAAATTACCACCCTACTATTTAAAAAAACGTACTCAAATAAACTATAAAATGGACTTGGTTGACACTGGTTCTTCCATAAACACAGTTCATATGAAATTCTTTCTATTTTTAGTAAGGATGAGTAACTGCAAGGATCCATTACACGAATACGTGCTGGTCTTCTAGTTTTGTGTTATGTTAGACTTTTGTTTATATTGATTACTTAGCTGTGTTTGAACATAATCAGTTTTAACTTCTCAACTTAGTAACAAAGAAAGTACACAGCTTACCCTAATTGTTAACATTTAAAAAACTTACACTCTATTCAATATTAAAAAAAAAATGAGTCACGGTCTTTTTGTAAATATTGCATACAAGGCACGAAAGCTTCTGAGTGTACTTACTGAAGCCAAACATTTTGGCATCCACAAACACATCATTTTAGTTTATCTTAAATTCCCAAACAGTACACCATTTAGTTCATGTTGAACTAACCTTCTAAAAAGATATGATTTTTGCTTATTGATTTGCATAATTTAATCCTAATGGGTATTTGAGGAAAAATATAAATGAACTGTCATAGTTTTAATGAGAGAACACAAATAATACAGATATCACTGCAGGGTTAATCCAATGATCCATCAGGAATTCTTAACAGAGATTTAATATTTTCACTATATTAAATAAGAAAAACAACTTAAAAAGAGATTCTATAAAAGCAAAACTAACTAAGGAATATCATTACCAAGTTTCATAATTATCACAGTTTTACCCCCCATTCTAAGATTAGAAGAGCTGAAAATACATTTCTGATGTATTAGAATTACTTTGTCAAAAACACTATATTAGTTCTGACAAAAGTTTTCTGGCCAATTGCTTTATCAGTTAGCTCAAGCTTCAGTTTCATACTCATTTTCTAGCAGGAAAAAAGATTAGAATTAGAATTAATTAGTCATCTTCAACTGCAGGCCACTTGAACTTTGTAATGAATTCATAGTTAACTTCAGTTCACTTATAGCCTGAGGTCAGATTCACATCTGAGGGAAGGTAATCAGGTTTGATTCTAAGTTTGATTTCTTGACACTGTTTTCTTAAAAATAATCAGTAAGTTTTATAAATAAAGCTTATCATAATATGATTTCAAATCTTTTAAATCTTAATATTAGTCTCAAATTTTCTGAATCAGAAGTCGGATGGTCCAGTGGGCTTTCTGTGTGATAAATTGTGCAACCCAAATATTTGGATGAAAACTGGCCCATGAATTTATTCCAGTTTTTGACAGAAGATATTTCCCCTTTGATTAATAAGCCATAACTACTTTTAATACTTAATAGGATTTCAGGTTAGTTTTAACAATAAATGTACTATGCTGTAAGCAAGGGCTAACTAATCAGTTAATATTCTGTATATCCCGGGATGGGGATGATGTTCAGTGGTAAAGCACTTGCCTAGCTAGCATGTGCAAGGCCCTGGGCACTGTCTCCAGCACTGAAAAAGAAAAGAGAAGAGAAGAGAAGAGAAGAGAAGAGAAGAGAAGAGAAGAGAAGAGAAGGGAAGAGACGAAAGAAAAAAGAAAGAAAACAGGAGAGAGGAAAGAGAAGAGAAGAGAAGAGAAGAGAAGAGAAGAGAAGAGAAGAGAAGAGAAGAGAAGAGAAGAGAAGCTGCATATCCATCCAGTCTAATGAACATAGGAACAACTGGCCAATGGCACCTTCCTGTGGGAAGCCTCTTCCATTTTCTACAGCATTGGTATCTGGAAATGAAACAGAAAACACAAAACAAATTGTTAACCATAAGTAAACAAAAGTCAAACTAACTTCATTGTTTGCTGTAAACACCTACATCCCTTGTTCAAAATTGTTTTATATGCGAGAAGGCTAGGTAGATACATTTTTGAATAATGACTTCCAGATCAAAGCTTCTCAAACTTTAATATGCATACACAAGTAGGAGCTTACTAAAATCTATTTTAGGATGCAGGTTGTGATTCAGTAGGTCTAGTATGAGGCCAAAGGTTCTACATTTCTACAGCTTCCAAGGTGCTGCCGGGCCATAGTCTGAATGGACTCTACATTATCTATTATTTTAAGGATACCATATGATATAAGGTCCTACTGTGACCAGAACTGAGAATGACAGTGGTTTGTGCTAAGAAGACATAATTATTTTATTTATTTTATCAGAAAAGGTTCTGCTAATGGGTAGTCAAGGAGGATGACTATTTAAATAAATAAATAAATAAATGCTATGATCTTATGAAATGAAAAATGACAATAGTTCTCATATAAAATTCAATATTTAGGATTGAACTTGCCATTTCATGAAAAACTACACAAATGACCTTTTTCATCAATTTAATCCTGCCCCTCACTGGCTTTTTTTGAGACAGGGTCTCACTATGTAGTTCAGGCTGGTCTGAACTCACTTTGTAGCCCAGGCAGCCTTCAAACTTACTGTAATTCTCCTGCCTCAGCCTCCCAGAGTGCTGGGATTACAGGTGTGCACTACCACACCTAGCAATTTAATTGTATAGTTTATCAAATTCCTGTAAATACTAGCTATTGTTGAAGCTAGGTTCATCTGGAGAGGCACCTCCACGATTACTATGATTCCACAGGTCAAGGAAGATATCTGAGTCATTCAGAACTAAATAATGCTTATGGAAACAAGCCTAAGAAAATTGGAAAACTATTAAAAACATAAAATATAACCATAAAGAAAACACTTATCTTACTTTTATAAAATGTGAATTTATTTTTCTTGAAGATTTAAGTCTCATTCTCCATGGTTAATGCAGGATTGCTCAGACCTTAAAAAATAGAGCACACATTACCATGGTTTTACTGTTTTTGAACAACAGGCAGAGTTCGCTTACTCGTTAACTACTAACCCCTGGAATATTTGCAAAGGTGCCGCCCATATAGTATGGATGTTTGTAGGATGGTTTATAGAAACACGAACATTCATGCAGTGTACAGTGTCCCAGCTAATAACCCAGAGAGGAAGGAAGGAGGGGAGAGTGGTAAAAACAGCTACACACCTGGAGAAGGAAGGGAGCAAAATAACAAAAGATATACCTGAACGCGACTTTGTCACATCTAATTTCCTAATTCTTTTACCTTCTACCTCATTCTAGTCAAACCTCCTTAAACCCTTTCTAGTTCTGTTCTCATGCTCCTTTACACCATCCTTTTAAACTTTAGTTTCCCCATTCACCCATCAAATGGAAAAATTTTTATAAGTGACAAGTAAGAGTGAGTAAAAAAAAAAATCAAGAGATCACTTAACGTGGACTGCAAGATAAAACATGCATCCCTTTTGGGGGATCCCCTGCTCTTTATCCCCCAATCATGATCCCCAACTCCACATCTTGTCTTTGCTTCTGAGTAAACTGATGGGTTTTAAGAGCAAATGGGTATCATCAAGTGTTGTCCAGGCGATGCCTTGTGCTCAACATGGATGGGAGGGAAATGCCAGGTTTGACGGGAAAAAGAGAGATTGAGCTATGAATACTCAAACTATAAGGATTTTCAGAGGGCATGTAAAGAAACCTTGTGTCTTAGGAAACTAAGGTTGATCGTGTATTAGATATTTTTCCATTTTTATTTTTTATTCTCTGTGGGGCACTGGTACACATACATAATATTTCTTAATTCTGTTTTCATCCCCTTCACCTCCTGTCTCTCCCACCTCCCTCCATTCTTGGTCCTCTTCCCATTTAAGATAGTTCTAGCTCCCTACTTCCTATTACCTTTTACTATGCTATTTATATTTTGGGTTTCTCATATGACAGAAATGATGCAATATTTAAGTATCTGTGTAATTTGTTACACTCAACATTATGGTCTCAAAGTGCTTCCATTTTTCCTAAAAATGACACAAATTTATTCCCCTTTAGATCCTGTACTAAATATTGACTAGAAAATTACCCAGGACTAACTCTTCGCTTCCCTCTATCACTGTAAAGTATAGTGAGCCTAAGTCAGCAGAAAGTGAGTTTGAAACAAGACTAGAAATCCAGAAGAAAATGTCTGAGAAAGCTGTAAATTGAGTCAGTCTGGAGATTCTTTGGCTAATAAAGCCTAAACTGTGATGTACAGTTTTGAACTCATTTATAGAAACTGCACATATCTATACACATCTGCACTATAACCACATTGTTTTGCTTAATCCTTACTAACCCTGAAAAATAGACTTTAAAGAAAAGATGCTAGGTGAGTCAGCACCATTCGCAGACTGGGGAGGAGAAAACCAAGCCTCACCAGGAGGGCATCCCTGCCTGGAAATCAGCGCCACGCACAGGTCACTGCCAGAGTGGGGACAGTCAGACCCAAGTATCTCTCCATAAATCAGCACCATTAGCAGACTGTGCAGGAAGAGAACAAGGCCTCATCAGGAAGCGATCCCCACCTGGAAATCGTATCATTTCATTGTTTTGTTGTGTTGGGTTTTATTCTCTTTTGTTTTGTTTGATTATGTTAAATCTGATGGCATGAGTAGCTATTTAAAAGATAGCAAGACATTATAGTAGCCATTTTGAATTTACTATTGGCTTGTTTTGAAGTTCTTTATTGCATTCATTGTTTTGTTTTTATTGTTTCTATTCTAGTTTGTTCTGTTTGATATTTACTGTCCGAAGGTATCTGCAGCTATTTTGAAGACAACAAAAGGAATTATGGTAACCATTATTGATTTTGTAAGGTTTTGAAGTCCTGTATCACTTATACTGGTTTATTTTGATTGGTTTTATTCTGTTTTATTTTCATTGGTCTTATTCTCTTTAAAGTAAAAATAAAAAATAAAAATAAAAAGAGAAAAAGATGCTAAATTTT